>OVBJ01002464.1:0-17753 GCA_900406535.1 Noccaea bulbosa
CGATTACTTGCAAGTCAAGTCACCGATCATTGCACATGAAACTATATGAAACGATTACTCTTACGTGAAGATGCACATACAATATACGCTAAGCTTAAACTCAGCTAAGGATATCTCAAAGAAGGAGAAGCCCAAGAAGAAGGCATAATCCCATCCTCACTTTGCATATGGCGGTCGAGCAACGGTGGAGGGATGCTGCGGCGGCTCACGTACCCACGGCATCGGATAGTACGCTGGTCTTGGTGATGGCGTAGGAATAAGAGGATACGACGGCGGCGGAAACATAAGGCAGCAATGGCGGGGGAGAAGCGGCGTCGTCTTCACGCTGAGAGCTCGGCGGAGAAGACACGTTCGATGGAGGAGAGGGCATGGCACGAAGAGGAGAGAAGAAAGAGAAGCTTTAAAGAGACAAGCCAAACGAGAGAGAGATGAGAACTCTTGAAGCGAAAAGAAGATTATGGAGAGGAGAGCTCTCTATTTATGCTTCACGAAGACTTGGAGAGGAAGCACAAGATCTATGAAGATCACACCAAATCGGGAAGGGGTCGACTTGAATATGGAATATGCTTAGCATAAGGAATGTGACAATTATCTCTTCCCATCGATTTAAGAGCACGGATAATTACAAGGAAGTTTCGAGAAGCTTAATAATGGGCCCGATGGAAGAGATTTAAGAACTTAAGCCCATTAGAAAAATTCAAACCGGACTCCAAACCGGGTTACAAGAACCGGGATGTTACAAATACGATATGGGAACTGGTTCAGTCTTTTGACAGCGAAAATGTATGCTACGATCACTTCATTTTCAAGACATTTAAGGTACTAACTTTACTCTCCAAAGATTTGGTAAACTAATAATGTAGATTGATTTTTTTTTTTTTTTTTTAAATTCTTTGTGGGTATGTTTTTTAGGTCGATGGTTATGGAATAAATTCCTTGTCGAGTTTTTTCATGGATTATGGATATAAAGTTGGAGGTGGTCTTGATTTTCCAAAGAAGAAATCACGAGTTCTATGGTTTTCTCCTCCAGATGTTCACGTCCCTAATGACGGTCACGGTCTAGGCAATGGTCCTTTGCCACGATTCGTTATAGCTGAGGTTCTTGTGGAGGAACTAAGCCCCGAGTCACAGGTATATATTAAGATCACAAGCATAACGTTGTGTATTATTGTGAGTTTTGAGATATCTAATTTTATCACTGATATGGCCATAACTCCTATGTAACTTAGGAAATAATAAAGAAGTATTTAAAATCAGAAGGTGGTAAGCAAGCGGTTCTTTCAAGTGCTTTGGGGTCTTTAATATGGGAGAAGCCTACCTGGACCGACTTTAAGCAACTTGCAAAGAATAACTTATAACCTTTTTTACATATAAAATATATGTTATAACTTTCTAATCAATAATTAAATATCTTTAGTTATCACTGTTGATGGTTAGAGCTAATTTATTTTAAAATGGCAAAGAGAAACGAATTTGCGGCATGGACGCTTATCCACGGCTACACAATGAACCATCTTTTGCTTTTGCGGTTCATCGATTCAAACACCGCTTTAGTGACATCAAATCCATTAAACAGTATCTTGAGGAAAAGGAATTCAAACTCAACACTGACGGAGGAATTCTCAAAGGTTTGTACTCCCTCATGAGAATATGGCTTATCTCTATAACTATTATTTAACTGTAAATAATGAAAATACATCACAGTGAGTGAAGATGGCCTACTGTTACAAGTGTCGATGATCTCGGAAAGGCTTGCGGTTGAATTTGCGGACGAAGTAACTGAAACGATCCCGGCTTCTTACATCGAGTTCACTCAACGTCTGGTTCTTCCACAGTTCAAAGATGTGCCGTGTCATTGTAGAATTATAACTCAAAGATGAACTCAAAGATTTAAAGAAACTCTTCTTTATTGCTTAAGAAAACTCACTCAAAAACTTAAGCTCTCAATCTCTAAACTCATAGTTATGTCACACATTGACATCTCCTTATATAGCCACATATTAATCCTAATCCTATAAGAAAACACTTTCTCTAATCCTAAACTCATTAGGATTCATTATCTCAATAGGATTACAACAACTTGTGGCTTAAGCTTCCTTCAAGCTTAATCAACATTCTCCCCCTTAAGCTTGAACTCATTTCCAGCTAAGTCTTTCACTCCAATGAGATCTCTCATCTCCTTGAACTTGATCCTCCCAAGAGCCTTAGTGAGAATGTCCGCCTTTTGCTTATCTCCAGGAACATGCTCGACCTCAACTTGCCCATTTTCAACACACTCTCTGATGAAGTGATACCGAGTATGTATATGCTTACTCCGCCCATGAAACACCGGATTCCTTGTGAGAGCAATCGCCGATTGGTTGTCAATACGAATGACAACTCTCTCACACGGTGCTCCCGTGATTTCACCAAGTAAGTCCTGGAGCCAAATTGCTTGTCTTGCTGCCTCTGTTCCAGCCATGAACTCTGCTTCACATGAAGATAGTGCCACTGTATCTTGTTTCTGCGAGCACCACGTAATGGGACTTTCTCCAAGATAAAAGATGTGCCCTGTTGTGCTTTTTCCATCGTCGGGATCGACGTTATGGCTACTATCACTGTAACCAATCAGCCTAGGAACCCTCATGTTTGACCTTTCAAACGTTAAGCCAAGTGTAGTCGTTCCCTTTAGGTACCTTAAACACTGTTTCATGGCAGCTCCATGAGACTCTTTGGGACTCTGCATATAACGACTTAATACACCCACGCAATAGCTCAAATCCGGTCTTGTATGCAGCAAGTAATGGAGACAACCAACATTCTTCCTAAACATTGTAGCATCAATGTCTCTTTCGTTTGTAGCCTTTGATAGTTTTAGCCCGGATTCCATTGGTGTGTGTACCAAGTTGCAATGCTCCATCTTAGCTTCTTCCAAGATTTTCTGTGCGTAACGCTTCTGGTTCAACGTGATTCCTCCTTCATGCTGCAAAACTTCCATCCCAAGGTAGTAAGTGAGTCTACCAAGATCACTCATGTCGAATTTAGAAGCCATTTCTTTCTTGAACTCATCAATGACTCTCCTGCTTGTTCCCGTGACAAACAAGTCATCGACATACACTGCTATGATGAGCAAGTTTTCTCCTGATGCCTTGCGATAAACAGATGGCTCCTTCGAGCACTTCTTAAATTGTAACCCCATGAGGATTTGATTCAACTTGTGGTTCCAAGCTCTTGGCGCCTGTCTTAAGCCATACAAAGCTTTATTGAGTTTGTACACTTTGTCTTCACATCCCTTGACTTCAAAACCCTCTGGCTGTCTGACATAAACAATCTCCTTCAATTCTCCATGAAGGAAGGCTGTCTTTACATCTAAATGGTGAATCTCCCATCCACTTGTGGCCGCAAAACTGATCAGAAATCTTATGGTTTCTAATCGAGCTACCGGAGCAAACACTTCCTCAAAATCAATTCCATAGAGTTGTACATACCCTTTAGCCACAAGCCGAGCCTTGTGCTTATTGATACTCCCATCAGAGTTCCGTTTGAGCTTGAACACCGACTTTAAACCTATCGGCTTTGCTCCATACGGAAGATCCACACGATCCCAAGTATTATTTTTCTCAATGGAGCAAATCTCATCCTCACATGCTTGTATCCACTCTTTTGACTCCTGTGCTTCTCCAAAGTTTCTTGGCTCGTTGTTTAAGGCAAGCAAAAGTCTTTCTCCTTCTTCTATTGCAAGCAAAACATAGTCCTCCAAATATTTTGGCACCATCCGCTCTCTCTCCGATCTCCTTAATCCACTTGATACATAATCTCCAGGATTTTCCTCCTCTTCTGTCTCATTATTACATGTCGGCTCGCTCTCTTCCTCATTAGAGGTTCCAGAAACCTATGTATTCCTCTTTTCCTCACTATTCTCCCCTGTTTCATGAATCTCGCTGTCTCCAAACTCTCTTAGTGCCAACGTGAAGTTCTCACCACCTTCTTGACTTTTATTGTGGTTCCAGTTCCATCCTTTCGTTTCGTCGAACACGACATCACGGCTAACCACTATCTTCTTCGTTTGAGGATCGAGCAGTCGGTACGCTTTTGAACCAGGTTCTGTTCCTAGATGAACAAGCATTCTCGATCTATCATCTAGTTTCTTCAGCTGTGGCTTCTCTATCTTTGCATACGCAATGCAACCAAAAATTCTCAGGTGATTAACGTTTGGTTTCTTTCCACGGAATACTTCATATGGCGTCATGTCCTTGAGTGTCCTTGTAGCTATCTGATTCAAGAGATAAGTCGAGTGTCTCACCGCTTCTCCCCAAAGATAACTCGGTATATGCATATGCTTCATGATGCTCCTTGTCATCTCCAACAAGGTTCTGTTTCGCCGCTCAACAACTCCGTTTTGTTGGGGAGTATACGGGGCAGTTAGATGTCGCTTGATGCCAGCTTTATCACAGAACCCCATAAACTCTTGCGACATAAACTCTCCCCCTCTATCTGTTCTGAGTGTTTGTATGCTTGCTCCCGACTCTTGCTCCACTAAACTCTTGAATCTTTTGAATTTGGTGAAGGCATCACTCTTCTCTTTCAACAACGCTGTCCACATATATCTGGAATTATCATCAATAAGCACAAAGATGTATCTGTTTCCGGCGAGAGTGCTTGGTGTTATTGGACCACACAGATCTCCGTGGACAAGCTCTAGTTTCTTGCACGCTCGATACTTTGTTGCTTGCGGGAATACTTGTCTACTCTGCTTCCCAAGTAGACATGATCCACATATCCGTTTTTCTATAGCTATACTCGGGATTCCTGAAACCAGTTTCTTCTGCATCATCACCTTCAAAGCATCAAGGTTTATGTGTCCCAACCTTGAATGCCACCTACTTGATTCGCTTGTCTCTGTTAGATTCAGCCTTGTGATGTCTCTTATTCCCATATGAACTTTGTATAGCCGGTTCTTTGATCTAGTTGCCTTAACAAGTATCTTCCCTTCTCGATCACGCATTGTTAGGCAATCTCCTTGCATTCTTATGTCGCATCCTGATTCTGTAGCTTGTCCGAGGCTAATGATGTTACTCTTGAGATCTGGAATAAAATAGACATCTGCCATCTTCCTTGGTTCTCCGTTCATATCAACAAACGTTATTAATCCTTTTCCTTTGATGTCTATGCGTGAATCATCGCCAAATCTCACCTTACCAGTAACAGAGTGATCAATCTCGGAGAAGTATCTATGATCCCCAGTCATGTGATTACTGGCACCATTATCAAGGTACCAGATGTTCTCTTCTCCGGTGTTGGTCTCAAAGTTACTTGGTATGCAATTCTTCTCGTTTAGGTATACCACCTCATGCATCATCAGCTTATCAGCCTCCTTTGTATCGTTATCTTCTTCTTCTTGAGCTTCTTGTAGCTTTAATAGTCTATCAGGACAGCTATATGCGAAGTGTCCCATCTTATCACACCGGTAACACACTACTTTTGATGTATCTCTTTCTTCATTAGAATGACCGCGACCTCTGCCCCTATAGAAGCGTCCTCCACGACCTCTGCCCCTATTGTTGCCGTTAAAATTGTGGTCATGTGTCGACTGGTTTGATTTTTCTTCATTGTTGGCATACATCAACTTGTTTTGTTCTTCTTGAACATCTTCTTCTTCACGGATCCGTTCCTCGTAAGCTTTCAGACGTCCCATGATATCCTCGAAACTGGTCTTGTTAAGGTCTAACACCTGTTCGAGAGATTCCACGATGTGTATGAACTTTTTTCGAGGAAGGCTATTAAGAAAATTTTTGACAAGTTTAGGCTCTTCGATGTTTTCTCCAAGAGCTGCTGATTTTGAAGCGATCTCAGCTAGCTTTCCTCTGAAATCATCGATTGTCTCGATGTCTTTCATCTTTAGACGTTCAAACTCTGCCATCAACGTTTGGAGTCTAGCTTCCTTAACTCTCTCTGCTCCCATGTGTCTCGTTATGATGGCTTCCCAAACCTTCTTCGCCGTTTGTAGCTCACCGACTTGTAAAACCATTGCTTCTGGTATGGATTGGAAAAGTAACGCTAGTGCCATATTGTTCTTCTCGCTGCTGCTCGATTCAATCTCTGTTTCGATCATCTCCCAAACTTTATGAACTCCAAGTGCAACTTTCATCCGAATAGCCCATACCGTATAATTTGTTGCAGTAAGCATGGGGCATTGAATTGATGGAGAGCTTCCTCCTTCTTTTGGTTTTGACTCGGTGATCGTGAGATCACCTCCGGTCATGTCTCCTTTTATGATCTTCACAACCTCTCCTTTTTCAGAACCTTTGCTCTGATACCAATTGTAGAATTATAACTCAAAGATGAACTCAAAGATTTAAAGAAACTCTTCNTAAAGAAACTCTTCTTTATTGCTTAAGAAAACTCACTCAAAAACTTAAGCTTTCAATCTCTAAACTCATAAGTTATGTCACACATTGACATCTCCTTATATAGCCACATATTAATCCTAATCCTATAAGAAAACACTTTCTCTAATCCTAAACTCATTAGGATTCATTATCTCAATAGGATTACAACAACTTGTGGCTTAAGCTTCCTTCAAGCTTAATCAACAGTCATGAGGTATTGAGAAGACATTTACAAACGAAATAAACGATTCACATTATTCGTACGTATTCTTTTATTATTATTCAGCATTTTTCATCTTCTATACAGATCAAAGAATTTCATAGACGTGATGCCTTTGAGGTCGATAGCGCCAACAACATAATGGAAAGCACCCGTTTCACAGCTCCAGTGTAAAAACCATGCTTGTGATCTTGTTTGGCCAACTATGTCAATTTGTGTATTTCAGTTTTTATGTAATGTTTTAACGTGTGAGATATATTATGTATGCTGTTTTTTTATTGTGGTGTGACGACATTGGCCCACTATATGTAAGGAGTGAGGACAATATATTTGCCTATATTTACCAAATAATTCGTTTGGCGTTTGCGTAATCGAAAGGACAAGAGTCTCTCAAAATTTAATAAAAAGTACCTTATTAACAAGTTTCCCATTGAGAAACTCATTTAATATATGTCTTCAAATGATTGGCTCAATATTTTTCAGAAATTGAGAGAAAATTATATAACTAGAATATACAAAAAAAAAATATTAACATTATATTGACTTGTTGACCTGCTGAAACTTCCTTCTTGACTTGTTGCTGCACATCTCAGTCAGAATTTTCTCAATGTCTATAGTATCATCGACGTGAGGTTTCAAGATATTGCAGTTATCAAAAATCCTGTGTTGATGACGAACAACACTTGAGGCAACAATGGAAGTATCATCTTGTACCCTTTTTTTGACATACTCCATTAGCACAAGCCCTGTGATGGAAAGCATCATAAAGCTAGAGTGACTTCTCTAATAGATAAATAACAATATCTCATGATTAATTGTTGAATACTTTTTTTTAGAATCTTAAAAGACAAAGACATACCGAGAGCTCGAACCGTCTTAAGATCAAATATCTCAGCTAGTTCTTTATGACCACTTATGTTAGCACGTTGAATGGCTAGCTTCTTTAAGGTGATGAGAAAATCCTGCAAAACAAGTTCAATGGAGAGATTAGTAATCATCAATACATACATCAATCAAGATTTTGTTTTGCTGACTAGAGCATGAGAGCATTTACCAGTTCAGATTCAGAGAGAGAGAAAAACCAATTAATATCTTCCATCCTATTGTTCCG
Organism: Noccaea bulbosa; assembly: GCA_900406535.1. Lineage (NCBI taxonomy): Eukaryota > Viridiplantae > Streptophyta > Magnoliopsida > Brassicales > Brassicaceae > Noccaea > Noccaea bulbosa. The sequence goes on from OVBJ01002464.1 coordinate 7,700, forward strand.
CAAGATTTCGCTCACTTCCTCCATCTCAAGTTTTATATATCCACCAAAGCGAAGGACATGTTTCCAAGAGGTTAGGAATAAATCTAACTGTGCCTATGAAATTAATTAGGTTGCTAGTTAACTCGAAGCAACGATTAGATGCCGACTAGTTACGATTCCAGTCCGGAAAAGTGAGACAATTAGGTTAGTTATCATTCTGTACACAAACCTTGAAAAAGGGGTTTTCAAACTTCTCTTTTTTCTTACGAGAAGTGACGTTTTAGGTTTGGGCCAAAAGGCCCGAAATAAACCCGTTCTCAATACGAATATTGTTCCGCTAAATATTTTTTATTTGTTATATCGACATCTTTGTGATCTCATTCTTTTTTTTCTTTTTTTTTTTATAAAGGCTTTGTGATCTCATTCACATTTCAATTCATACACCTCAAGTTTTAGAAGACTGTTGAAGCAAAAATTTCGATTCTACCATGCAATTTTTTCATATCAGGACATTAGTTTTGTCTTCACAAAAAAAAAAAAAAAAACTGTTTATAATATTGAAAAAATATCAAAGTAAATTTTTCATCAATATAGTTCAACCAAATCTTATGTGGGCATAGCAAGCGTGGAGCCTTGTTATTAAATTAAACAGAGATAAACTTTAAAAGATGGTCTTTATCAAAAAAAAATTATTGTCAACCCTGGACCCTCTCAGAAGAATATAAAACATTCAAACATAAATTTTAAAGTCTATCCAGATCATTTTCTGGAACCAGTTGATACGTACTTGTAGCGCATTGCAAAGAAGAGATACTGTAAGAAGTTGACAACACTCATAACACAAATAAGCCAGTAGAACAAGTCTAGCCTGTTCCGGTTTATGTTCTCACCAAGCCATGGACTGTTTCCTCCAATCTGACTCACACGGTTCACAATCGGAACCATCGCCGAGCTTTGGTAATACCCGAAAGCCAAAGAGGCCCATGAGAGCGATGTGGCCAATGATCTCATAGAAGAAGGTGCTTCCGTGAAGAAAAACTCTAGCAATCCAGCTAGTGTGAATAGATCAGCTGATCCGAGGAACAGATACTGAAACGCGACCCATAGGAAACTGATTGGTAATGTTGTTTCTTTCGAGTCAAGCAACCCAGCTTCTGCTGCGACTCGCTTTCGCTTTATCTCGACTAGAGCAGCCACTGCCGTTCCTATTATCGAAAGAAGTAAGCCTACACCGATTCTTTGCAAATGACTGATACCCATTTCTGATTTGGTTACTCTTCTAGCGAAGGGGATGATCAGATGGTCGTAGACCGGTGCAAGAATCATCATGAACACGACTGGAAAAACTGGTAAAGAAGCTGCAGGAACGTTGAAGTTTCCGATTTTTCTGTTCATCGTCTCAGCTTGCTTGACAGAGAAGGAACTGAGCTGAGCTAAGCAGGTATTGAGCATGATAGTGCATACGAAAATGGGAAGCACTTTGAGCACAACCTTCACGTCTTCAACTTCATCGGCCGTACATTCGAGCAATCTATGAACCGTTTTGCCTTCTACCGCTCTGTTTAGAAACCTCAAGCTTTTGGTTAGTGACTGAGAACTCCTCTTTCCTCCTTCTTGATCTGATTGATCTTCTTTGGAAACAAGGTGATTAATTGGTGTCACAGAAATGTTCACAACATCGTTATTACTCGATTTTTTACGCGAGCAACCGACTACGCAAGCAGCTAGAAGAACCTGTAGAGTGTAGGTTACGTTAGGTTAAAAATTTTATGATTTTATTGAAAAATTATTCAAAAAAACATGTCTTGTCAGTGGCATTTTTTTTTTTTTTTTTTTTTTGTAAAAANCAGTGGCATGTTACCTTAAAGATTATGGTGAGAGGACTTCCACGAGGGATCTTGTTCTTATAAAACCTCGAACCTGAGAGAAATAAAAGAATGGAGAGAAAGATGGAAATAGTGGCCGCACCAAATCCCCATTCCCATCCTACATTGTCTTCAAGCCAGGCAACGAACGTTACAGCCACGAATCCTCCAGCTGAGAGACAGAACACAAAGTAGTTGAAGAATGTAGATCTCTGTTTTCGACCGTTGGGCGTGCTGTCATCGAATTGCTCTGCTCCATGTGAAGGCAGTGACCCTTTTATCCCTCCGATTCCAAATGCAGCTATATACAATCCCAAGAACAGAAGGGCCGCCTTCGAACCACTGACGGCCTCGCATGGTAACGCGGCGGAGCTCTCGCACGGCGGTGGCTTTAAGGACGGACTACGGGCTTGGATTGTGAGCAAGATGAGCCCCTGTACGTAATCAACCCCATTATGATAGTGTAAACATAATTTAATTTAACTTTTGGGCTCCGTTGGTATTAAATTATATATACTCTAATAAACACGGAAAATAGTTGATTTTTTTTTTGTTAAAATGAAAATAGTTGATTTTCATCAATTTTAAGTAATTTAAAGAGTTAAACCAACTACATATGTGGAATGAAAAGTGACATTCAAAAACTTATTTTAAATTTGTTTATAGCGTGACCATGACATTTGTCTAGTGTGTTAATATTAATACTCCCAAGGGTGAAACTCAAAATTGAAAGAACAATTAAAAAAAAAAAAAAACAAAAAAACAAAAAAAAAAAAAAAAAAAAAAAAAACTACCCGTTTNCTAGCCGTTTATCTATCACCTAAAAGTAAAACAGCTAAACAGCTAAACTTCAGTAGATAAAAAACCATTAAACAACAAATAAATATGTACTAACCACATTATGTGATGTGATGGATTCAGATACAAGTCTACTTTTGAAGGACCCTTGTTTGCATTTTTTTTTTTTTTTTTTTTTTTCATNTGTTTGTCTTTCGTCAAATACTATTAATAACAAATGTGGCAAACTATACAGCTCATGACATTGATTATAAAGTGTGCATGTGTCATAAATATCCTATCTCAATCTTTAATTGGATCGCTTCTCACATCGACCCCTAGACAGCAAACATGCACAAGTACAAATACGACGGGGACCGTCAAGGTTTAATGGTGGGCCCTATAAATAAACTCTGCCAATAGATACACTCACCGTATTATCATATTACATCCTAAAGCAATGCACACGCTTCGTCCGTTAGATTTTGCAACGAAGGTGGTCAACTTTTTTTTTTGGCTCTTGACATACCCACAAAACTTTTTTTTTTTGAATGGATCTTTTAGGGCACACACACATATATAGTGTGAACGGTTTTATAGATGTGTGTGTGTGTATTTAAATTATGTATGGGTTGTGTGAACGGGTTTTATAGCTTGTTGGTTAATTGTTTGAATTTTATTATTGTAACTTCAAAAATGAAGATGAGGAAAAAATGAACTATGGAGTTAAGTACCAGAAACTCGACGGAGGCGGAGATGAGGAAGATGGTATACGTGGAGAAGAAGGCGTCGGAGAGAAAGCCACCGACGAGAGCGAATAGGAAGGATGTGGCCATGAAAGCACTCACTTCACTCGCCGCTCTCGACAGCGGAAAGTGCATGAATTTCGTCAGATATAAGACCAAGTTGCTCGCGTTCGCTAAAAAGGCTAGATTCTCTAATACCTCCACCGCTTCACAACACACACACAAACGCACAAAGAGAAGAAAAAGCAAACAAAAGAAATCAGTCACGTGATTCCCACGGTATCGATCGAAAAGATTTTTAAAAGCTTAGGAAAATGAGTAAATTTGGAAATTTGAGACTGACCTAAGACGAAGGAGGCGGCTAACATGCCGCCATGACGGCCTTTCACGGCGGCTCTGTTCCTCCAGTCGGCGTAGCCTTCCCATTTACTGACGTCTCCTTGCATTTCTACTTCCTACTTTTGGAAACTAGAGTTTTAGAAAGTGATTTTGTTTCTTTAAAAATAAATTAACATCAGAACAACATAATGAAACATTAGAAAATAGAATTTAGAAGGAGAACAATATTATATGCTTGAAGAACCCACCATTTCTCTATATCTTTCAAACTTTGAGGGGAAGGAACATATGAGATCGTTGATATAAAAGTGAAAAAGAAAAGGGTATTTTCGGAATCTAAAGAGAGAGGTGAAGGGATTTGCAGTATACGTGGGTCAGGAGAAAGCTAATCGCAGAATTTTGAGCTGTCGTCTCTTTTCTTTCCCCTAAATCAGATTTTGGGGTCCTAATATTTATTCTAAGATCATTAAGGTAACAAATCTGGTGGAAGAATTAATAATGTACTATGCAAGTTGATGATGACTTGGAATAATACTCTTGGTTTTACTAATCTCGATGACCCACATTCCCTAATATCTAATTACTAATGGTTGGTATGTAATAGGTCGCTCTGGAAAAATAGAAGATGGAAATAACAATGTGGTATGAGTCAAAGAAAATAGGATGGAAATAACAATGTTGCATTATACTGTTGTAATTAAATATTTGATAAATAAGTCAAAGAAAATAGGGATAACGTGACTTTTGTTTTAATGTATTTAGATTTGTTTTAAAGTAGTTTATAGCTTGGTGATTTTTGTTTAATGCATATAGATACAAAATTAGACTAAAGTTGTATTTTAGTGTTTTTTTTTTTTTTACTAGCCTGTTATTTGAATCTAGACGACACGACATAACCAGAACATTTATGGGTTTAAGTTCATTTTAAAAGGAAGTTTAGCTTTGAGTTGCTTTCTCTGTTCATAGAGGTGGATTCAGCCAAATCCAAAAAGTTGAGGAAAACTTAAATGTGATGAGGGAATCAAATCTATCCACTCAATAGGTTACAACAAAAAAAAGGAATTCAAATTGACTAAAGGGATATAAATCTCTTCACACAGAAAAAGGATATAAATCTAAAAACCTAGTGATTCCTATCCATGCCAGCTCAATTTCTTTTGTATTGCTGGCTTTGCAAAATAGCCAAATGTCGAGCATTACACGTATTGGCAAATGATTCCAATTTTCTACCCAATTAGCAATTATGACTATGTAAGTATAGGATAATAATCTGACTAGACCAAAACAAGCTTCTAATTATGACTAGTTTTGGTCTAGTTATATATCCAGTGCAATTTAGGAATTTATATGTTATGTAGCATTCCCACAACAATAAAGGAATAATTTGTTATGGGCTATATAATTATTGGATTCTTTCAACTCAACGAGTTATCAAGCCCAATGAGTCAACACATTATAAATTTGTTAAAACGTGTTTGGTAAAACGCTTTTTGGGCGGGAAAATATGTGAAAACGCGATTTTGAATGAAAAATTTGTGAAAATGTTTCTTGGACGGGAAAATATATGAAAACGCGATTTTCAACGGAAAATTTTGTTCAACCCACGATTTTTTTTTTCTGTTTTTATTTTATTTTATTTTTAGTTATTATATAAATAACAACTTTTTAAAGAAAAAAAAAAAAAAATTCACACCGACACGTCATCATATGATCAACAGTGCCAGTCATTTTTTTGGCGGCGTGACCAAATCTGCCACTTTCGTGGTTAAAAGTGCTATAGAAAATAGTTTGAGGGTTTAAAGTGCGAGGGCTAAACTTTTAAGGTTTAAAGTGCTATCATTTGCCACTTTCATGGTTTAAAATGCAATTTTCCCCGTTTATTGTGTTAGCTTGATTCTTTTTAACGGCAGGGAGTGTTTCTTTTATATATACTAGGATGAGAAATTTCACACCAGTATTATTAACGTGTTTAAAATAAAATTTGAATATATCAAATTTTGTAAATTGATTATGTGTTTCAAAAATATCATATGTATAATAATTAAATAAAAATTGTGTGAATAAGTCCCGTTCTCTTCTGTCCCATCCCATTTCGTCTTGGTATAAATGTCCCAACATATTTCTTTCAATTAAATGTTGTAATTTTTTATAAGACTAGGGATGATCTGCGCTTTGCGCGGAATTTTACATCGGTATTACTAACGTGTTTAAAAAAAATTTGAAGATATCAAGTTTTGTAATTTAATTTTGTATTTCAAAAATATCATATGCTTAGTAATTAAATAAATATTGTAGAAATAAGTCCTATTTCTGTTCATTCCCATTCGGTTCCGTTCTATCCTTTCCCAACCCGTCTCGTCCTGTCTCGTTCCTTCCGTCATGTCTCGTTCTGTCTCATTCCTTTCTATCCCGTTCTGTCATGTCCCGTTTTATCCCATTTCGTCATGTCGTCTCTCGTTCCTTCCCGTCCCGTCTCATTACTTTTTATCCCACTCTGTCTCATCCCCCTCATTCTCATCTCTCCCCGTCTTATCTCATTTCTTTCTATCATGTCCCATCCTATATCGTTTCATAAATACTATAAAATTATATAATTTAATTTAATAAAAATAAATCGTTAAATTTTAGTTTTTATAAATCAATACATAAGATTTTTGTTTTATAAAAAAAAATCTTAAATTCTTGTTAAAACTAATATATTAATATATCATAATCATTATGACAATTAAAGTATGATAAAAAGAATAAAATATGTCAAATATATACGAAATATTAATATTCTAGTGAATGATTAGCGTCATATACTTTAATGGATTTTGATTGATATGGAACGATATTTACACTAATACATTACAAACAATATTGATATTTTTTATAAGACTTTATTCATTTTTTTACATGAATATTATATTGCATCTTATCTAATTTTTACTTTCTCCATTTGAGGTAAATAATTTTTTTAATAAATTTGTATAAATAGAAGTCTGTAACTAAAATTATGAAAGTATAGATTTTTTAAAAATGAATGAATGAATATATAGGTTATCTTTTATAAAAAGTGTCTTTTCGAATTCTAGTTTAACCTATTAATGTATGATGGAGTAGTTATTATGAAAATTAAAGGTTAATAATAAAAATATAATAAATTAATTAAATAATTTAAAAATTAACAAATAATATGATGATATGTCAATTTTTTAGAGTTCCTACTTGCTGAGGTGGCAGGCTAAGAAGAGAGGAGGTTTAATTTTATTTATATAGATTTTGTTATGTTGCATAATAAATATTATGTTGCATTTTATCGTATTTTAACTTTACCTATTTGATATAAATAAATACTTTGATAAAGTTGTATAAATAGAAGTCTAAAACTAAAATTATGAAATTATAGTTTTCTTATAATGAATAATGAATAAATATAGAAGTTATTTTTATAAAAAGTGTTTTCTCAAATTCTAGCTAAATCTATTAAATTAATGTATGATGGAATATTCAGTATGAGAATTAAAGTATAACAATATAAAACATAATTAATCAAATAAAATAATTTAAAATTAATAAATAAAGTGCTGATATGTCAAATTCTTAGGCAATCGTAAAGATGATGTGGCATCATGAGAAGAGAGCACATTTAACTTCATATATCTATCTTATAAGCAAATGAACAAAAATTTATACACAAATTTATAAATAAATTTCATGAATACTTAATTAATAATATTATTTTTCTTTGGATGTTTCTAAGAAAAAATTTATGTGAATTTTTATTTAAATCTGAGAATGTGAATAGTTAACTTGAATTGCAGAAAATGAAAAGTCATGACACAATTGAGAAATTTATATTTAATAAATGCCATGTGTCAACACCAAAAGAAACGAAGAAAACTGATGTGTCAAGCTCCTGGAGAAAGTTATTCATCTTTCATAGTATAGATGTGTAACAAGGGAAGAAACTGAAGCCACAAAATTAGGATTGCAGTCAGATAACATTAATCTCAATCTGGTCAACAACGCGAATCTTAAACTGGGAGGAACATTGTGATCAGTGACTAATTTGTTCAGTAGTTCCAGGTCAGACTCTGCACGCATGGTCATGGAATGGTCACAGTACGTGTACAACAATGTAGATTATATCAATCTTAAGAACTCAATAAACAAATCAAAGGAATCAATCAAGGGTTGAAGATTATATCGATAAGCATACACCAAAACTTTAGAAACAGACAAAACGGAAAGTTGCTTAAGCCTATGAAGAGCTATAAAATACATAGATAGCCATAGTTGTCGAAAAAATCGCTGGTTGCAGGAAAGTTACAAAGCCACTTCTTGTGCAATGTAGCTCTTAATCCTCAGTATCAGGTATGTCAAAGACAAGAAATTTTGCAATTGTCTTGCAATCTAGAGATGTCTTTATGCGAGTCTTGCTTCTGAAAATAGATGATGATAGTGAAGACGACATACGAGTCTTTCCTTGCATTCTGATGTTGTTTGCAGCTACAATTAGTTTCTTGCTTATCATTTCACTTTTACTCAGCACAGGCTCTCCAGGATTCCTCTCCGGCGCTTTTGGTATGAAGCTGTTGATACATTCAGGGTTATTATTATGGTTTCAGGTTCAGGACGAAGAAACTCTCTCTTTTTCAGGTTTGGCCAGAGAAGTCGTTACCTTGTTGTTTTCACCATGGATCAACCCAACAACGTAACTCCTTCAAGGGACTTATCAGAAGCGGAGCAATGTCCGGTTTGAGTTTATCAATGCTGTTGGATACTCTTGGCTCTTGTGATCTGTTAACAAGTGTAGCTTCTGCGTGGATAAAGCAGGGCTTTCGGTGATCCCGGAAGATGGACTTTATAGGCACAGGGATTGGATCTCCAGGTGGGATTAACGCTGAGCTCGTGTGACATGATCACGGAGTTTATCCTTTGCATATCCGCCATCAACCGATCGAAGAGATTCACGTTTTCTTTGAGTAGTGCCACCAGCTTGATCCTGATCTCGTCATCAAGGTCGCATACCGACGCACCCTTCTGGATTCGTCTTGTCAACCTAACTATAATCATACATTGATCTCTTACATGTAAATTAAGTGGCATGAGAAAAGCCAAAGGAAGAGCTTACAGAAACCAAAACCCATAAATTCCAAGCAACTCAAACAACAGGCATACCTCATCTTGATAATTGAATACTCTGGCGGATCCTGCGTTGAACAGATGCCTTTACTTGGTTTTGTGATGAAATCTCCTCCAAACAAAACCTAAGTTAAAAATTAGTGAACATCAATAATACCACCTTCACAGACATACTGATCTAGATTCTAGAGGCATGTCCTCTTATAAAAAAAAGGACGACCATTGGAAGTTGTTACTACGCATCATGCTATAAAAAATATCGAATTCAAATATACCAGCAAGTTACTCTCACAGTCACTACCAAAAAAGAAAACAAAAAAAAAAACCCATTATATGTAATCATCGGAAATTAGCTGAACATAAATGCACCGCGAGAACTCTGAAACTGAAATCGGAAATCACAATAACAAAAACCAAACTTTGATAAATGAACAAAAATTGAAGAGAATATCGCACAAATCCAATAGACAAAAAACGAAGTTCACGTCTTCAAATCGAACACTAAAAACAAACACAAACAATAAACGGAACAGAATAGGATCTTACGGTCGTCGGCGAAGAAGGATAACGGAGAAATGGACTGGGCAGAGGTAGTGATCGGTGAAACGGCTATTTGAGAGACTAGAGAGGGTAGTATAACTGAGAGAACGTTTCTCTCGAAAATGCTTTCGTGGTTACTAATGATAAAACATCTGAGTAACCACGAAAGCATTTTCGAGAGCATCTCTTATTAAGCCTTCAGATGTAGTTATACGAGACGCTTAAATGCTCTCGAAAAACGGACAAAACGTGGGCTACGAAATGCTCTCGTAGTTATACTACGAAAGCATTTAAGCATCTGAAGGCTTAAGCTATCTGCAGTTATACTACGAAAGCATTTAAGCTATCGCTCCAAATAAGAGATGTTCGAAATTAAGTTCCACATTCAGTTAAATCACCTACATTTTTGTTCTTGGACAGCAAAATTCAAAATGGAAAAAGCGACAAATCATGGAGGTTTCTTATTAACCGACTTCAAGAAACAAGCGTGTTACTCAAGAAATCTTTCTCTTCTTGTTTTCCCATGTAACCTGAAAACTCAAAAGTTTCGAGACTCCTCAACAAACATTCAGGAACAGAGCTCTGTTTGATTTCCCAATTCCCCAGTTCATACTTCTCACGTATTGGATATGAATATGATGACTGAATGATTTTATTATAATGAGATTACACGATATA
>OVBJ01002465.1:0-17746 GCA_900406535.1 Noccaea bulbosa
GTTTGAGAAGAAATATGTCACTTTCTTCTACGTTCATACAATACAAAATGCAGTAATGGAAGATACTCTATAGGTATCACCAATGGAAGATCAAAACTACAAATGTAATGAAAGTCTCTTAAAAAAAAAAAAAAATAGTAATAAAAAATGTTGTGATACCCCTCATATGGGTATCATGGCTGGAGATGCTCTTAGAATGTTGAGACAACCTTTATCCGAAATCCTTATTGAAATTTTCCTTTTCGAGTAACACTTTTTGCAATGTCTCTTGCCAAATTATTGCAACATACAAAGTTTATTAATACTACTTCTCATTAAACGGCAAACCCCTTTTGTGAACCGAAGACTTTGCCTTCATTAATATCCTTCGATCCAGCCTTCGAGTCCTCTTCAGACTTCTCTCCAAAACCTTCAATATCTCATTTCTTGATCTGCTTCTTCTTGCAGTAATATGTATGATGAATCTTATCAGGTTAATGCTTACCCGCATTCGCTCCCTGCGTCTCTCTATCTCCACCAAGCTATCTCCACATTCTTCACCTTGTTCAGTCTCATGGCATTCATCATTAACATGTGGAAGAGTATTCGGATCACCAAGTCCGCTCTCCGCTGATGAATCGTCGTTCAAGATGCGTACACCCCATTTAAACGTAGAGTAATCGTGATCGTGCTTGTCCACTTCACGTTGAAAAAAACTGTTATTTATCTGAAGTTGTATATCCACGTGAACGTAGTCCAGTTCAGCTAGAGAAGGAGCATTGTCTCTGTTCTGAGGGAAACGAGAGTCCATTATAAACAGATGACTATCGTTATGAGCTGCCCAGAATCTATGTCCCTGGCCAATGGGTTCGGAGATGTTCCCGGATCTGCCTTTGAACCGACAGTTTACATGGATATCTACTCCGTTGACACAGCTTGTGGACATAAGAACAGCGCAAACCCTAACTCTGACGAACGGTTGCGAGAGACAGCTGGGAGACAATGGGATGGTCAGAGAGGAGGAGGAGGTTCCAGAAGTTTGATGAGTAAAATATGAAGGCACTTCTTCACCTGGCAAGATTAGTTCTTGCAACACTGTTTGCGTTTCAAGAAAAGCTTCTTGATTCAAGTTGAAGCACCTTGCGAAATTGAGCATGATCATGTTTGGTGTATATTTATATTCTAGAAAAGATGGAGAAGCCTCGTCAAGATTAGTTCTTGTAACACCACTGTCTGTTGCCGTTGCCATTTCCACCACTACACTTGGAGTATCATGCAAGCTAACTTCGGTCAATGCCCCACAATCTGAAAAGTCGACCTGCTCAAGATGTCTCAGTTTCGAAATGTTGAGAGAAACATGCTTCAGATTTTTGCATTTCCACATGCTCAACACGCTTAGATTAGTAAATTTCTCGATCCACCAAGGAACCTCTTCAATCCCTGTTTCGTTTAGATGGAGCTCTGAGTTGTTGGTTGAGATATCAGGGAAACTCGTCAACCGTGAGCAACTAGACAGATCGAGTAAATCAAGATATTTGAAGTTGATGCCATTTGGAAGAGTCTCAAGATTTATGCATTGTGTGATGCTCAACCATTCCAGATTATTGAGATTCTGAAATGATAAAGGAAGCTCCACCAAAGTTGGGATATCTGAGAGGACCAACCTCGTTAAAGAAGGAGATAACATGGCCATGAGAGGTGCAAGCGGCTGAACAGAAAAACACAACAAAAAGAAAAGAAAGTTAGAATCCATAGTTTTCATAGTACGTTGTATAATATTAATATACATAATCCATATTTTTATTGACGTTCAATCTATACTAAACATTCACTTTCTCAAAGTAAATTTGTGGGCCAAATGAGATATACATATTAACCACTTAAAATTTTGGGGGTCAAGACAAATGTTTCATTTTGCTAGACCTGAGTCGCAGTAGTTTTTTATACTACACAGATAGTGTTTTCCTTTTTCTCAAGAAACTTTCTTTCAAAACGTTTAAGAAATTCAAGAAAGTAACATACCTGAACACTTTCCCAAAATTTCTCACTTTTCATTCCACACAATTGAAGCTCGACGAGATTCTTTAGACGCAAGTTAGGGAGCAATTCTTCAATCGCTGTGTCGCTTAGATTGAGCACAGAGATATTGCCTGAGATATCAGGAAAACTCTTCAACTTCGAGCATCCATTGAGACTGAGCTGTTCGAGAGATTCGAGGTCCATTCCGGTTGGAAGAACCTCCAAATTTTCACAGAATGACATGTCTATCTCCTTCAGTTTGCGGAGATGCTGAATAGAGGAAGGAAGCTCCACCAAACTCGAGCAATACGCAGTATTAAGTGTCTCGAGATTTGTGGCCATGGAAAGATCTGGGATCTCTGTTAGATTTGTTGACTCCATTAAATCCATATTTTTGAGCCCAGTAAGTGACTATAATATAAGTAAGTTACACATCAGATTGTTATTATATTTATATATATTTTATAACAATATCTCAATACTAATACTAATATAGTGGTGTTTAAGGTTGTTGCATATGAATTAAGAAAACATATTAAATATTTTGAAATGTTCCTAATTAATATAATAAACCTATCATTTAAATATTTTGTTTAATTATACAAAAATTAAATAAGAATAAACTGAAAATTTGTCGTAAATTGTGCATTGAAAAGCTAAAACGACACTTTTTAAAGACAAAAAATTAAGAGAAAATGACCCAAAATAACTTCTTTTTTATAAAAAAATAGCTATAATAACCCATATATATTTTAATTACTCATATAACATACTAATCACTTAAATAGTGATGTATAATTCCAATTTTATCTTTTCAACTAACAAATAGAAGACCAGTAGATTAAAATCTCAATCTGCTGGTAAGTTTTTTTTTTAACACTGATTGATTAATCTAGCAGATTAAATTTCGAGTCTGCTAACAAGTTTGAAAGATTTTAAAAAGATATTTTTGAAAAATTTTGATAATAAATTTTGTAAAATACTATTTTAGCTATTTTAAATATTTTATGGATTATTACAGCAAATCACCCCAAAATTAAGTATAAAACATCACCCAAACTGAAACAGAGGATTTCTGCAAATTATTGGAGGCAAGGCGTATAAGGAAATTTTCCAGAACGGTGCAAGAAGAGTTGTTCATAGTAGGTCCAATTATGGTAAGGATGGATCTTTGTAGAAAAACTTAATTATCGGTTAAAATTGTCCTTGTAATTTGTCTTCAGACGATAAAAAAAAAAATGAAACTGAGGAAAGACTAATTTTAGTAAAAACTTACATGAATTCCTTCCCATAACATTTCAAGTTTGCTCCCTTCCATTCGAAGCTCAACAAGGTTTTCAGGACGAAAATTAGAAGGCATGCGGCTCATTGGGTATCCGTCGAACCCCAAGTGTCTAACTTCAGGGGGAAAATAGTCGAAGTCTTCGTGTAAGAGCCATTTAACTTCTTTGTTATGGTCCCATTTCCTAGTGTGTAAGTTTACAAAACGGAGATTACTCATCCCCTTGAAACCTTCCTTATGGACCTGCAACTCACCAGTCTTATATAGATCCAATGATATACCTCTAACTTTTATAGTACCCTGAAAAAAATAATATAAGAATCATTAGCATAAACAACAAACTTTCCAATCTTATTGAAGCGAAATATATACATGGAACTATATATGGAAGGAGGAAGAAAAAACAATATTACCTTGTTACCTTCAAGTACCTCACATACATCCTCTGAATCTATTAGGAACTCTCGTTTTCCTGGCTCGTCGGACTGTGCACGGACGATTTCTTTTCCCATTTCTTCTACTAGCGAGTGCATCTCGACGATGTTCTTTTCGTGCAGTGGTAATACATGTATGAGGGACTTATCAATTAGAGTTTCAAGACCTATGTTTACATTCATCTTACTATCCGCAAGCATCAACTTGATGGTATCGACTTCATCACCGTTGAAAAAACAAGCAATGTGACGAAACAGCGTTTGGTGTTCTTTTCTTTCTAACCCGTTGTAGCTGACTTGCAGCGCATTCTTAACCTTCCCGTCAAGACCTTTCCTGAAATCTGGCAACTTGTCTACCCAATAACTCTTGTTTCTCCCACGCATACTCGAACCTAGTAGGTTTAGACCCAATGGTAGACGACCTGCACGGTCTGCAACTTCGTAAGCGAGCTCCGTGAAACCATCAGGTGGATAACTTTGCCTGAAAGCATTCTGGCAGAAAATCTGAAGAGCTACTTGCGCAGACGGCATACCAACCTCGTAAACACATTCTATCCCATGAGCTCTTAGAATCTGCTTATCTTTAGTAATCAAAATGATTCTGCTTCGAGGACCAAACCATTCTTCCCCACCAACCAATGCGTCTAACACCACTTGGTCATCCAAATCATCGATAAAGATAAGAACTTTCATGTCCTTTAGCTTCCCTTTCACCGCACCCAGGTGATCAACCTCTACCATCTTCCTGTCTAATATCTTACAGAGGAATTTCTCTTGCAAGTGCAACTTCATGTTATAGTCGTCCGGGTTGTTCTTGCTATACATGTCCATGCTCTTAGCTACGAAACGCCTGTCTATGTAGATACGGCCTTGGAAGTGTCGGGAGAGGCGATTGAACAGAACTCTTGCGATCGTAGTCTTACCAATCCCTGAGGAACCCCATACACCAATCATCTTCACTTCCTCGGATTCCAACTCCAACAGTGCGCTCATTCGAGAGATGTGATCTTCAATGCCGACAAAGTTCTCAAAATCCTTTGATGGAGTTAAAAGCAGTTTGCTCAAAACATCATTGACGATTGCTTCAATCATTGTGGCTTCGTTACCCCTAATAAAACAGAACAAATTAAAGATCATTCACACTTGCACCTACAAAAAATTACAAAATCTCTCACCATGTCACGGAATGATATCCAAGGAGATTTGCTACGTTCGTCAAGGCTTCTTTCCATTGAATCTTCACTTCATATGTGCTTTTGCGGCATGTGTCTTCAAAGATCTTGCCGAAATAACCGGTTTGTTTTCTTACGTGGGAAGGATCTAAACCGTAGAAAACCGGAATCACCATTTGACCAAACTCTGCTTTGCAATTCACGATCTCCAACAATTCGTTAAGGCACCAGCTCGAAGAGGCGTAGTTTCCGGAGAATATGACCACAGCGATCCTCGAGTCCCTAATCGCGTTTCTGAGCTCGGGATCGAGCGATCGGCTTTTCTGGATCTCGCTGTCTTTGAAAGCAGTGATCAGTTTTCGATCGAGTTCCTTGAGGAAGTGGCTCAGGAAAGTTACGCGGACGTCTTCTCCACGAAAGCTCGGGAACACATCGTATAACCAGTTGTGAGAATATGAGGAAGAAGAAGATGATGAAGGAGGCGCCATTAGGAAGAAGAAGAAGAAGAGCGATTTTGGTGATTGAGATTTCGGAGGAAGATCAAAAGAGAAGCGAGACCTCACCGTCGTCTTTCAGAAAAACCATTTGATTTCACCATTGTCGTCTTTCTTGACGCAACTTCACGGGAAGTTTCGTATTTTGTTTGACTAGATCACGGTCAAACAAATTAATACGGTAATTTGACTTTTTTTGGTCACGAATTGGGTTTTTGAGTTAACGAGCTGTACCCACGTCATTTTTTTTTTCTAAAAAATAAGGGAAATTGTATTGGATAATCATATTGGAGGCCAATATTAAGCCTATAGCCATATAAACTTTATGGTTAGAAATTTAGAATACAGACGATATCTTCTACAATATTTCCGAAACTAGCCCCCATTGATCAACCGGGTAACTATATAGACGGTGAATATCAATAGCCCCCGGTGATAAAGAAAACCTCTGCCCCATATACTATAAGCTCCGACTGTGTAGCTGAAGATCAGCCACAACCGCACAAAAGCCATCCATGCTTTAATATTCATCCTCCCCAACACCGATCCCGCCACCAATATCGTCGTTATCGCCGCTAGACAAGTCACAAGTGGTGAAGTAGGGTTTCGTGTTTTGTTGTACAGTTTGAAGAAAAAAGTCTTCGATGGTCGATTGTACAGTGTCTCATTCTTCAATTAGAATCTTGATATTTGAAAGAACGTTCTTAATTTCTTTGACCACTTACACATTTACCGCGTAATAAAATATAAATTATTAGATAAATAAAATATAAATCAAGATAATAGAAATGGGATAGGCCACATGTGGTGGAGATGATTTGACGTATTTACTGCAGCACCATCTTCCTCTTCATTCATGGTTTCGACTGTAAAATACAGTGTCTTTATTTAAGAAGATTTGTTTTTCAATACAGTTTCTTAAGTTTTGATATGGAATAGGTGCTTATAAACAAGATGACAGCTTCTAATGTCCACATATAATGGATTAACCCAGATCAATTTTAAAATCAATCTATCTCTTAATGTTAAATTTGTGATTTGACATGTTCTATCTCTCAGTAAAATCACGTGACTCGAAAATGTGGTGACAAAGCGGTTCTTGTACATAAACAATTTATATGGTCCACGTTTTGGAGGTGTTGACATGGTCAGCCGGTCGTCCAGCCACTTTCCCGCCCAAGCGAGTAAGGGTGATGTTGTAACTTCCCATTCCTAAGTTGTACGGCAGCAATTTCTATCTCAATATGGATATATCTTTAATATCTATGTCTAATATGAATGAATATTCACCAGATTAACCCAAAAAATAATGTAGCAAATAAAAGTAAAAAAAAAAGTTTAGAACAAAAAAAAAAAAAAAAAAAAAAAAAAAAAAAAAACNTTGGCAAAACTTGAGAGAGTGAGTATTTTGAGTTCGATTTTCAGATCAAAGTGCCCTTGAGCCTATAGACGGTTAAAAACCACATTTGTGGATGATTCTTTGTATGTTAACGAATTGACCAACTTTACAATAAGTTGGGTGATACCAAGAGACTGCGATCCAGATCCGAAAGGTGAGACCCAATACGACAATACCCAATACGACGATTAAGAATCAGCGGTGATATAAAAATCGCCGACATGGCTAGCCGGACGATCAAATGTTTGAGATTGGAAAGAAATGAGGTTTGATGAAGGCGTTGTATACTGTAATTGCGATGGAGCAGTATTCAAATAGAGAAAATGGAAGAAGAAATTAGATAATGATCTATCTAGTAGCTACAAAGCTGCTTTTAATGGATGAACAAAAAAAAAATGGAGAACGTGGTGGAGTTGGTGATGAAAGAGATAAAAAGAACTGCGAGAGAGAGATTAATATATAAAATATGTTGAATATTATTGTCAACTTTTTGTATGCTTGCTTACTTAATTAGGAAGCTTAATATGGTTATTTGATGCAGTTTTCCTACTATTAATTGAGTCGATTTGTCGCTTACCAATTTAGTTGAAAACATACATAAAAAAACTTCAACATAATTGTTATAGTAAAAAGATTTTGAAATCTTCAGTCTACAAAAATAATTTTGGTCAATTTAGTGGATGATTTCGATAAACAAGTCTCTTATTAGTTCGAAGTTCGAATTGGGGATGATGGCCATATCTAATATTTATTTTTTCGTTCCATCGAAAAATACTATAATAGTCATTCATGAATATGACTCACACCCCCTAATGTTATGGAGGTAGAACACGGTTTATCGATCATTCGACTGACACTGTTTCAACTCCACTCGCAAATCTAACATCTTCTTTTTAAGCTTTCATCAAACATGAAATTGTCTTCATATCATTTTCACTAAATTGAAATCATAATCACCATTTTTCTCATAAAATTGATTCATATCAAATTACGTTGACATATTCTGATTTAAGCATCATATAATTATTCAGTAAGATAAATTATTATTTTGTATCTTTTCTATGGCTTTATATACTATATTCTCGTGACAATGAAGCTACGTTGCACGGAAACTCTAATCTGATGGCGTTTCACGTTTCGAAACGTATCGAAAACGCGTTGGAAACGCTCGAAAACGCGTTTCCAGAAATTGTATGTATGGAATCGTGTGGGAAACGGACGTTTCGGTTTTGGAAACGTGATATACAGCCATTTTGGAAACGTGGGAATCGGAACCGGAGATCTGAAAGCACCGGAACCGGATCTAACCGGACCCACGCGCCACGGAAGACCACCGCCCATAGCCTCCGAGAAAAGGAAAGCAAGGGTTAGAAGATCAACCGGAGACTTGACCGGAGGAGAGCGCCGAGATGCCACACGCCTTCCCGAGTCTAGCCTCCGCGCAGGTACGCCAGAAAACGACACCACCGTGACTGACAGCGACTAGAAACCAAAGATGAAGGAAAAGGAGAAGGAGAAGCCTCCCCTGGATCTGAAACAACTCAACGAGAGCGGCTGGGTTTCGCGAAAGAGAAAGAAAATAGGGTTTTCAATTTTTTTTTATTTTTTTTTGCCAACCAACTTTTGTATTAAAGCCCATCAAGGGCAAAACGGAAGTACAAGATATAAGACTCATTACAGCCAAATAAAATACAACATTAAACAAACTACACGTGGAATGAAACATGTCTAGACTCATTTTATTTTTTATTTATTTTATTTTTTCCAATTAAAGTCAAGTACGTGTCTAATTTTTATTGTGTTATCTTGTCATCTTACCACTACCCATATACTTACGTTAAAAAGTAGTTATATAATTAATATTTATGTAATGAACTTCTAAAACATATTGATTTTTCTATATTATTTAAATGTTTAGTATTTTATTATTATATATATACGCGTTTCCGAAACGTTTTCAATCTTATTTTTTTTCAAAAATGACGTTTCCCGTTTCCGAAACGTTTCGCTTCCCCGTTTCTGTTTCCGTTTCCGTTTCCGTTTCTGTGCAACGTATCAATAAAGGTGGTGATTTATTCACTAAATAACCGAAAGCTTAGTTTGATTCATTTTTTAGGGAATGTCCATCGGTGATTTCAGGAGAGTTAAAATAAAATAAAAAATAAAAAATTAACAAAATTAAAGAGAGAAAAGAGTCTTTTGTTCGAGAAACAAACTTTTAGATAAATTATACATACTCTTGTAACATGTGTTGGACTTCTATTGATTTGTTTTTAAAAAAAAAAAAATTATATTAATAAAATATATTTTTGATATTCTTTTTAACATATCTATTGATAGAGATGCTCTTCGAAGTCGTGATAATAAACAACTATAACAATTCCAGTGATCCCCAAAAATTGACACAAATGTACATTAATTTGTTTTACTGTATAAACAATATATATACAATCTTACCTTTTCCTCCGATTAAACGCTAAACGTTGGATTTTGGTTAACCTGAAGCTGTTTTAAAGACTTGTTTTGTAAAAGATATATCAAATTATCAAGTAAGGTGACTAGCAAAGTTCAATAAATTAAGGTGACTAGCTAGCTAGCACATGTGGTCTAATCATTAAGAATTTTCATCGAGCCACAAAATCAAAATCTTCTTTGAACATGATGTGATGGTACAGAGTTACTATTCTGTGCTGTAATTTGTTTGACTTTTTTTACGTCTTAGAGCAGGGAGTATGATTATATTCCAAGATAAACCAAAACATATGTTTTTTATACATTTGTATAATTTTAAAATCAATTACACAAATTTATATAAAAATTAAATTTTAAATACAACTTTTTTTAATATTTAGCTTTACTAAACTATCCATCTAATTTAATGTTATAAAATATATGTTGGGTCTGAACTGTAAGTATTTCAGAGTAAATGGTGGAGTTTTTTTTTTTTTTTTTTTTGGATTCACAGACTATATCTAGAGTTTATTTTATTTTTTGTTATCACATGTTTTGAGTTTTTTCCAACTTAATGTTTACTTCGTATAAAAGTGGTTGAAAATTTTACTCTAATAATATAATGGATGCATAAAACTATTCTCTCAAAATTTAAACAGCTAGAAAAAAAAATTTCTACCAATTCACCCTAAAAAGTTTACCATTCACACTCACACCTATTGTATTAAATTGTTTTTACAACTTTGACTAGAAAAGAAAAACAAATTACCTAAATTGTTTTTTTTTAATAGAAATTTTTATATCAAATGACATATTGACCAGAAATAAAAGAAATAAAATTTAACAGTTTCCAAATACGAAAAAAAAATTGAAGAAATCTAGAAACATTTAATTTTTAAAGGGTATATTTTATTTAAAAAAATGATAAAAACAGAAATATGCTATTGGATATTCTTTGTACTTAATTATCTTTCCTAAGATTTTGTGGCTATATTCAAACCTAATTTTAGAAAAAAGTTTCAAAATTAACATGAGAAAAACATAAAATGAAAGATACAGTTTCCATCTGTTAACATCTTATCAAATCAGAAGATTTTATTCTTCTTTTGTTTTTAGGTTTTTAGGTTTTTTTTTAATTCATCTGAAAATTAAATTGAAAAAAGACGCTCTCGTCTCTCCCAAAATTTTCAAAACCCGCCTCTCCAATTTCCGTCTCCCTCTTCTTTATATTTCCCCCAATTTCTCTCTCTCTTCCATCACATCTTCTTAAATCTCGGAAACAACAATCTCTCTCTCTCTGAGCACAATGGCGCAGTATCCTTGCAACGAAGACGGAGTCTGCATGCGCTGCAATCTGACGCCTCCGGTGGAGACCGAGTGCCTCTCGTGCACCACGTGCGGCACGCCATGGCACGTGTCGTGTCTCTCGTCCCCTCCCGAAACCCTAGAATCGACTCGGGAGTGGGAGTGCCCCGACTGCTCCGGCGACGTCGATCCCGTCCCGGTTTCCGGAATCGCCGGTGTTGAATCGAACGGCTCTGTCCTTGTAGCAGCGATCCGCGCGATTGAGGCCGATGAGTCTCTGACTGAGGCGCAGAAAGCTAAGAAGAAGCAGCAGTTGGTGAGCGGCAAAGCCGTTGAGGACGATGACGAGGAGGAGGAGGAGAAAAATACCGGCGAGGATGTTGATGTGTTAGCGGCTCTTCGCCAGAATTTCTTCTGCTCCATTTGCCAGGATTTGCCTGAGAGGCCAGTCACGGTTTGTTCTCTCTCTCTCTCTCGCGCTCTACTCACTCATATGCTTGTGAATTTTGAAATCTCTTTGTTGATGTTCCCATTCTCTTCATTTAGTAGATTCATGATACTTCAAATCCAGTATTAAAACTGTTAACTTTAGGGCTTTTTTTCTCCTTTTCTGCTTACCATTTGTAGCAATTGCAGGAATAAGAACCCCATCGTGTCATTAATACTCGTTGATTGTTGATCTATTTAATTTTGGTTGTTCAGTTTTGAAAAGTTGGTGTTTTGCTGTGTCAAAAAAGGCCAAACTTTTGCGTTTGCTGTGTATTTGATGCTGTGAATGTGAAGTATACATAGTAAACAGTGGGAAGCAAATTTTTATTTTGGCTGGGATTAGACGTTTCTGTATTGGTTTTTGACAAGGATGACTGATATTTAACTAGTCGTAATGGGATATTCTTTTTGCAGACACCATGCGGGCACAATTTCTGCTTGAAATGTTTTGAGAAATGGGTTGCGCAGAAGAAGTTGACTTGCGTGAAATGTTGCCGTGCGATTCCGAAGAAGATGGCAGACAACCCTCGCATTAACGACTCGCTAGTCTCTGCTATACGTATGGCGAGGGTTTCCAAATCAGCTCCTAGAGGCAATGCCAAAGTGTATCACTTCATCAGCAACCAGAACCGTCCTGACAAAGCTTTTACTACGGAGAGGGCGAAGAAGACTGGCAAGGCTAATGCCGCGAGCGGCAAGATCTACGTGACCATTCCTCCAGACCATTTCGGCCCTATTCCACCTGAGAACGATCCAATCAGAAACCAAGGGATCGTTTTGGGCAGACAGACTTGATTGCAGGCAATGGGGTGCGCATTTCCCGCACATTGCTGGTATTTCTGGGCAAGCAGACTATGGCGCTCAGTCGGTGGCACTTTCTGGAGGCTATGCGGATGACGAAGACCATGGGGAATGGTTTCTCTACACGGGAAGGTTCGCTTTTACCCTTACTCTTAGCCATTAGTACATTTCATTAATCCTTTCCTTCAATTATATTTGTCAGTTCTTGGCCTTGAATCTCCGTGAATGTGTGTTTGCAGTGGAGGAAGAGATCTAAGTGGCAACAAAAGAACTAACAAGGTTCTGTCTTCTGACCAAAAGTTTACAAAGTATAATGAGTCTCTCAGACTTAGTTGCAAAATGGGCTATCCTGTCCGAGTTGTCAGGTTAGTTGTTTCTCACTTTCTGCAGCATTTCTCCAACTTCTCACTTTTTGTTAGTTTTATTTATCTTTATCGATATACTCTGTGCATAATCTTTCTTGATTCTCACCAATTATCAGGTCTCACAAGGAGAAGCGTTCAGCATATGCCCCAGGGGAGAAAGGAGTGAGATACGATGGTGTGTACAGAATTGAGAAATGCTGGAGAAAAGTTGGGATTCAGGTTCAGATAATGCTAACAAATCATAAAATGTTTCCTTTTATGCAGCGAAATGATTTTTATTTCCTGACCTTATTACTCTTGTGTTTTTTTAATAGGGTAAATTTAATGTCTGCCGTTACCTCTTTGTCAGATGTGACAATGAACCTGCTCCATGGACAAGGTTTGATTCTCTTTTCTTGAAATCTCTGTTTTCTGTAATTGTCGAAAGATAGTTTATGCTCACCGTTTGCCATTTTTGTACTGCAGTGATGAGCATGGTGATCGTCCGAGAGTTTTGCCTAATATTCCAGAGCTTAAGAAGGCCACTGACTTGTTTGAGAGAAAGAAAACTGAAAGTCCTTCATGGGGTTTTGATGTGAGCACTAAAGCCTCTCTTTTCTCTTCTTTACTTACTTACCCTCATGTGAGCCAGACATTGAACTTCCTTGTGATGCATTTACTTGTTTAGGAATCTGAGGGTCGTTGGAAGTGGATGAAGACTCCACCTGCGAGCAGAAAGTCGGTTGAAGCTTTGGATCCCGAGGAGAGGATTATTAAGAGAGCCATAAAGGCGGCACAAAACAACTCTGTGAGGGACAAACTTCTGAAAGGTCTGCTTTTCCGTTTCTTTTGCATATATGCCGTTATTTTTAAAAAGGTCTTCTTATGGCACATCTAAACTGTCATTTGTTGGTTGACACAGGATTTAGCTGCCCGATCTGCCGTGAAGTGATGAATGCTCCGGTGACGACTCCATGTGGGCACAACTTCTGCAAAGGGTGCTTGGAAGGGACGTTTGCAGGGGTTGCACATGTGCGAGAGAGAAGCAGAGGCGGACGCACTCTCCGTGCTAAGAAGAACGTCATGAAGTGCCCTTGTTGCCCAACCGACATCTCTGAGTTTCTTCAGAATCCACAGGTAAATCATAATCTCTTCTTCTTCTTCGATTGTTCATGTGTAGTAGTAGTAAGCAAACGAATTGTGAACTTGAATTGTGTATTTGATTCATCACAATTGTTTCAGCATCATCAGAGAGTGTCATAACATATTGTTGATGCGTAGGAACAGTTTATAACTTATTTGTGGTAAATTACTTTAAACAGGTGAACAGAGAAGTGATGGGTATGATAGAGACGCTGAAGAAGAAAGTGGAGGAGCCAGCCCCAAAGGAAGAAGGTGGAGAAAGCTCTGGAAACACAAGTGGAGAAAACGTGGACTCTGAAGGTGGTGGAAGCATGGAGTCTGAAGAAGAAGAGGAATCTGAGATGGTTGGGTCTGAAGATGAGCCACCAACTAAGAAGATGAAGCTCGATTCTGAGCAAGGAGCAGTCACTGCGAATGTTTAGGTCTTTCTAATGAAATCTGGGTGAGAAACCTTAAAAGAGTCCTTTTAAGTATTGACATGGAACTCTCTCTCTTTACTCATCTCTATCGCTCTTTAGGCTTTTGTTCTTTACTCATCTCTATCTCTCTCTCTCTTTTGGCCTGTAATATTACCTTTTGCGGCCATCTCTCTCTCTCTTTTGGTCTGTAATATTACCTTTACTGGTCCTTGTTTGGAAACAATATTAAAACCTCTATTCCATAATTAAAAGAACTAAAATATTTTGTTTATTATTGGTAACGTATACGTTGCAGCTAAACCTTCTGCGACTATCGCAATCAGTATTGCAGCGGTTGATTTCTGCCATGAGCTTTGATCTGTTCATCTCAAGACATGTTTGGGGCTATGCTTACAGTAACATACCTGAAGGGTATGAAGGGGTCGTGAGGGGAAGTGGTAACCAAAAGATTTGTGCTTACGCAAATATTACTGGCACAAATATTACTGCATTTTACATCGTTGGGATTCTAATTGGACTGGTCTTGTGTGCTTCATTCTAATTGGGGAAGTATAAACGTCCGTATTGTTTTGCCCCATTAAAAAAAAAAAAAAAAACACACAAAACGTCCGTATTGCTTTTGGTAAAATTAATAATTTTTTATTTGTTTATAATATTAAATGGAATGGAGAAAATATGGAAAATAAATATAGTGGAGGATCCTCGCGTTTGCACGATGATGTCAAGGTAGTAAATAATAAATTCATAACAATGAAATATATAATATTAAATATCACATCCTAACTTTCACCATTGATTATTAATATTAATAAATACTCCATTCGTTTCTTATTATTTGATGTTTTAAAATTTTCACGTAGATTAAAAAACAATTAATGCTTAACTTTTATTGTATTACTTTTTCATTTTAAATAACTATTAACCAATAAAAATTCTAGATTTCTCTTGAAATTTGCATTTTTGTAACATTTATTAGCAAAAAATAACTTTAAAAGCTAAAATATCAAATAATATGGAACAAATAATAAAAGTTTCAACATCAAATATTAAGGAACCGAGGGAGTATGATATTAATTACAGTGTCAATTCTAGGTTATGTGT
The DNA here is from genome assembly GCA_900406535.1 of Noccaea bulbosa. NCBI lineage: Eukaryota > Viridiplantae > Streptophyta > Magnoliopsida > Brassicales > Brassicaceae > Noccaea > Noccaea bulbosa. The sequence goes on from OVBJ01002465.1 coordinate 14,833, forward strand.
GATCAACCACTAAATTACTAATTACATTATAATTAGTATAATAAAATTAAGTTACCCAACATATTAGTAGTTTTTATGATTTTACGTAAATTTATTTTTTTATTCTATCTTATATTTTTTTGGATGATAAATAACCGGAATATACAAACCAGAACCATAAGCGGAAAGATCGGGTAAAATTTGGTTCTCTATACTTGGATCCGAACTTACCCGAATTTGAATGGACCCAACCGATACTGAACCGAAATTAGGTACTATATGCACAAAGACCAACTATCCGAAACCAAACCCGACCCGATCACCCAAAAGCTTACGAGAGAGGTTGAATCAATTAACATATTCGATTTCTGATTTGATTGAACCATTGTCCGGTTTATTTTAAGTTATTGTGCAGATTCGCGTCCATTGTCCAAGCAATTCAGGTCAAGTTTTTTTGTTTTCTGAACCATTGGTTTTTTTAGGGAAAATTCTATAAAAATACCTCAACTAAAGTTTGATCCTTACAAGGAAATCATATAGACTTCAATATTGAAAATATTTGTTGGGACATATCTAAATGGCATAGAGATTTTAAAGTTTGTGATTTCGCTTATACTAGGAGGGACAACAATATGGTTGCTCATGCTTTAGCTTCGAATGTTCCGGATAATGGCTTGTTTTATTCTTCTAGACTTAACCCCCCTTTGTGGTTTTCACATTTGTTGTACAATGACTTTGTATTTGATCCTTAACTCAATAAAATTATACTTTGACGAAAAAAAAAAAAACACCTCAACTAAATTTCGAAAATTAACTTCTGTTATCTTTTTTTATTTAATAATTAAATATTAATATTTTTTAAAAATTATATTAAATTTTGAGAAAATCCAAAAAAAAAAACAAAAAAATTTAAAAATTCAAAACAGTCATTAAAATAAAAAATTGAGAATAATACTTTTTTGTTTTGTTTTAGATATATTAATTAAATTGATATATCTTTGTAAAGAACCTAAATTTTTTTAAAATATCATTTCAAAAGTCCCAAAAAAAAATATTCAGTAAAAAATAATAAATTATGAAAAATATTTTCAAATTTTAAATTAAAAACAATTTATTAGTTCATTTTTAAATTTGGGAAAAAGAAAATTAAAATACCCAAAAAATTAAAAATTACATCAAACGAAACAAATATTGAGTTTTGAAAAAACAACTATGTAAGGATTCATAAATATGAAAAGGTGAACAAGTTATGAAACATGCTAATTTTGTATTTTGAAGTTATGAATTTTTTTAGTTTTTGTGATTTTTTTTTAAGATTGAAAAAATTAAATAATAATTTTTCTGTAAAAAGCTAACAATTATTTTTTATTTAAATTGTTATCTTCGATTTTTGTTTTGTATTTTCAGGGATATTTAAGTTTTTTGAATTTTTTTGAAATTTAATAGAAATTTTTATTTAAATATTAATATTTAATTATTAAAAAATAAAAAGATAACAGAAGTTAATTTTTTGTTAAACCGAATGTGTTAAATGGGTTCGGTTTTAAAAGTTCATATATTAAAATAGACAAACAAAATATTTTGGGTATTGTTTTGGGCACAAAAATAGTTGGGGTATTCAAAAACTTTTCGAAATTTAGTTGATGTATTTTTATGAAATTTTCTCTTTATTTTAAATTATTATTCTTGTATCCAAATAGTTTTTTTTTACTAGTATTCAAACATTATTAAAATGTACTCCACTAAAATTGTAACTCAGTCTTATTAAAACAATAACTTTTCACCTCAAATTAGCATTTCTCAAACTTCTCATATTTGTTAACTTCTCCAATTTGAAATAAAGCATTTGTGCCAGTAATACAATTAAAAGATGTAAATTCGGATGATGCATGTTTACGTAGACGCAAATGATGAATTTCTTCGTTTTCTTCTTCATCTAATGTTTCCACTTGTGTGCTTCTCCAACTACTTATCCAACTACTTTTTATCAATGTTTGTAAATTGCTCCCATGGTTTTTAAAGTTTGCGAATAGTTTGAAATTTAGCATCTCCCTGTGATAGATTTCAGTTTTTAAAAACCCTCTTTCGTCAACTCAGAGAAGAAAAGATCAAAAAAACTCAAAAAAACCAGGATTATACAACAGACCAAGACCAGATTTTTGTAATACCTACCTTTCGTTTCTCTTTTTGTTTGTAAACGTATACATATTTAATTATCTACTAAAAATAGTAATCCTTTTATAAAAACAAAAAAACAAAACCTACCCAAAATTGCCCTAAAACGCAATGACGAAACAGGAAAGAGCGAGAGTGAGTCCGTTGTAGCACATATGTTAATTTCAAAGAAAATTACTTTATCAAAAGAGAGAGATCCCGATTGTTGCCTTTGAATTTGGATTGAACTCGTTCCTCTGGTTGGATTTTCTGATGGTAGAATCGTCTAAAATTTCTCGTTTCTCATCGTAATGCTTTGTTCGGAAATAAAAGAGAGAGAGATCTCGTCGCATTGCCATTGAGAGAGGAGTTTGCTGAACTAAATCCATAATTCTTAAATCTTTTTTCCCAAGGACAAACCCACCAAATTATATAAATTGATATTATTTTACTAAACTAGAAAGAGAACTTTCTGTTTGGGCCGGATAAATACAAAATTAAAAAGAATGTTGAAATTGTAACATAAAGATTATCAAGATTTCGGTTCATGGGATTGGGATTTACAGGTAGCCCGAATATATGAACTCTCTCTTGACAATGCTGCCACCATATGTGTGTAATTTAAATGACATGGAGAATACGTGTGACAAGTGCTACCACTTCAAGCAGATGGTGAAGTTCGTTTATACAATATAGTCCTCAACACTCAACAGCAACACCACTTTAATTTAAGGGTTTTGTGCAAAACAACCCTCAAACTAAATTCTTTTTGCAAATCAAA
>OVBJ01002466.1:0-17742 GCA_900406535.1 Noccaea bulbosa
AAATATTTTAAATCCAGTTTATCTTGTATTTTTAGTCTTGTAATGTTATTTGAAATATTTTAATAGATATATTAAATTGTGAAATTTATGAATAAAAAAAGTTATGGGGCAATTTATAATATATATATAATTTAAATTTAGTAATTAATAAAATGGTTTCCAAAAGGAATATATTTTAAATATTATTTTTGAAGTAAAAAATGGGGCAATACATTGGAGTAAAAATCAATTCTATTTTGGAGTTAAATATGGAGAAATACATTGGAGATGCCCTTACACCACCTTTTTAAAAAGTCTATATATATACGTCCTTTGCACACGAAAACAAAAAGTCTATACGTCCATGATACCTTTTGTTAGACAAATGAAAGATACACTAATATCAACTAGTACAACGTTCGATTACGTTTTTCGACTTTTATAATCATCTGAGTAAACAAGCTTATAGTACTTTCAATTTATACACACAGATTTATATATCTACAACTGTAAAGCATTTATACAAAAGCAACGCATATCCGAGATTCTTTGCCTCTTTTCGATCGTGGGGGACTTTTCCCTTTTGACTGACTTTGCCTTTAGAATGCTGAATATGGATTTAGTTTTCGCTTTTTGTACAAATCATTTGTTTTCTTTTGTTTTGTTGTGGGGGTTAGTATGAAGTAGAGCAATGAATCTAAAGCTAAATCTAGTCTAGATAGGTTTACCTAATATTAAGACATAATCTTAAACTAAATTAATCGAGTATCAACAGTATGTAATTATTACAAACAGGGACACAAAGGTTTGGTGAATTCTGAAAAGAGAGTGAGTGGAGAAAAAGAGAGGAAAAAAAAAGTCTTAGCCGCCTTGCCTTTAATTTCGAAGATTAGAAGAAAAAAATTACTCTTTTTTGGCCTACCCCGCAGATACTATCTGAAAATTTGTACGCTTTCCTATACGCGAGAAGCTAAATGGGAATTTGAGTATGATCAATCAATTCATTCAATCATTTTAAACGAAACCACATATTCCTGCATCAACGGCAACCCTTCGTTTTCTTCCCACTCGCGTTTTATCCCGTTTCTAAAATTCCCGAGGAAACGATTAGATTTCTGGATTCGGGTTCCACTTTCCATTTTGCGGGAAGATTCGTCGTGGGGAATCTCAAAACACTTTTCGAAAATTCCTTGTCCCTTACCCAGTTTGGGGAGGGGATTCGTAACACCAGCGACTCGATTAGCTCTAAATCCGGATTTGCGGATTCGAAAAGAAACTGTTTTTACTCGATTATCTCTAGCGAATTTGAAAATACCTTGGATCGTGTACTGGTGCTATTTCCTGATTTGTGATTTTTTTTTGTTCGGGCTAATAATCCTTTGTCGATTGGATCCGGTGCTGTTGTTGTCAATGGGCGCATTAGATGAAGGGTATTTGAATCTGGAGCTCGAGTTTGGAATGAAAAATGGCTGCATTGAGCTTGCTTTCGAGCACCAACCTGAGACTCTAGCAATCCAAGACGCTGTCAAACTTCTCCTGGAAGGTCTTGGTGAGGATGTCAACAGGGAAGGCATCAAAAAGACTCCTTTTCGTGTCGCTAAGGCCCTTCGTGAAGGCACCAGAGGTATTTTTATATCTCTATTGCTAGTTTCTTCTTCCTCTCTTCGTGTATTATTCTCCTTTTAGATGCTCTTTGATACTTTCCGTTAGCTATAAGTAACAAACTGTTCTTGAGGTTAATGGTTTAGGTTGGTTTTCTGTTCCTTTGCTCCCTTTGTTAGCTTTACTTGTTACTTAACTGAATTGTTGTTGAAAATTTTGCTATTATGATTTATGATCTCTTACAATTTCCCTTTTCATGGTTTCCATTATTGTAACAACTTAGAGAGTAATGATGTTTCCTAGTAGGTGCATTTTGCTTTGGAAGAGTGTCAAAGTCAGTATCTCTGATGGCTTCGTTTCTTTTCTTTTGTCAGGTTATAAGCTGCATGTGAATGAGTTTGTGCAGAGTGCTCTGTTTCCAGAAGCAGGGTTGGATGAAGGAGTAGGACAAGCAGGAGGAGTGGGAGGACTTGTTGTTGTGCGAGACCTCGATCACTACTCCTACTGCGAGTCTTGCTTGCTTCCTTTCCATGTGAGGTGTCACATAGGTTACGTCCCTTCGGGGCAACGGGTTTTAGGACTGAGCAAGTTCTCTAGAGTCGCTGACGTTTTCGCCAAGCGGCTCCAGGAGCCCCAGCGTTTGGCTGATGATATATGCTCAGCTCTCCAACATTGGGTCAAACCATCTGGAGTCGCTGTTGTTCTCCAATGCTCTCACATCCACTTCCCTGGTATGGACTTGGAGTCTCTGGACATGTCGAGCCACCAAGGATTCGTGAAGCTACTGGCTTCGTCCGGGTCAGGAGTTTTCGAGGATGAAAGCTCGAGTCTTTGGGGTGAGTTCATGAGTTTCTTGAAGTTCAAAGGCGTTAAGACGCAAGCTTTGTGTAGAAACGGTGTCTCTGTGAGAGATTGGTGCCCGAGCGTGAAAAGCTCGACAAAACTCTCACCTGAAGAAGACCCGGAGATGGTCTCTGCGGTCGTTTCAGTTCTGAAATCTTTGGGTGAAGATCCGTCGAGGAAAGAGCTCGTTGCTACACCAGCTCGGTTCCTCAAGTGGATGATGAAGTTCCAAAGCGCCAACCTCGAGATGAAGCTAAACGGGTTTAACGGTGTCAAACTCAACGGCGAGATCAAAGAGAAGAGGCTCAACTGTGAAATGAACATGCCGTTCTGGTCAATGTGTGAGCATCATCTGCTTCCTTTCTATGGAGTTGTTCATGTTGGCTACTTTTGTGCTCAAGGATCATCCAACACCAATGCTGTTGCAAGCTCACTTATAAAGTCGATTGTTCACTTTTACGGGTTCAAGCTTCAAGTGCAAGAGAGGATGACTCGTCAGATCGCTGAGACTTTATCGCCTCTTGTTGGAGGGGATGTGATCGTTGTAGCTGAAGCAGGACATACTTGTATGATCTCTAGAGGCATTGAGAAGTTTGGAAGCAGCACCGCGACTATCGCGGTTTTGGGCCGGTTTTCGAGTGACGATGCCGCAAGGGCTGTGTTTCTTGACAAGATCCAGACAACAACTGCCTTGAAGACAGATTCAAGCTCCCAAATTTGAGAGATGGTGGTTCTCTTGTCTTATTTTATATATGCTTCTGGTTGCCTATTTTCCTATTATTATTATTATTATTATTATTATTATTATCTTTTCATAAACAGTTCGAAGTTTCAAAAACTTCTGAAGCAAATTGATTTCTTGGTTTTTGATTCTTCATCATATATATCTTATCTGTATGTCAGGTGTGTTGCTCTTAATAATATAAATATTAGGTTTTGTCAACTTACTATTACTATTTGGAATAGAAATACTGTTTTACTATTACTAGAGCATTTTGCTAATTTTTGTTTTACGAATCCAGATTCTAGAGTTCGAGTTGAACAATCACCGCTCATTTTTCAGTCCAAAGTGGCAATAAGAGAGAGAGAGAAACAAAAAGACAGAGTAATGATGATCTAATGGTTTGTTTGGATTCCAAGAATGTTGTTGTGACACAGAAAAGGGCAAACAAAGCAGAAACAAATGTAATTGTATTAGTGGGTAAATTATAATCTCTCTCCCCTATTCTCTATATCCTCTCTAATATACAACTCAAAGCTAATCTCATCTACTGATGATGATGACGTAGCAGGATCAAAATTGAACCAAAAGCCTGAAATCTCTCATTTCCAACAATCACATTTGCAACTCTAAGACCTACATAGCCCTAAAAGCTCTGTAAACCAGTCACATCCCAAACATTGCCCATTCGTGTGTATGAACCAACCATCAAACATCAGAATGGAACAACATAAGGAAGAGCTACGATATCAGCAGATTCTATTCTAAAAGCCTTGTTCCAAACTTGCAGAGTCTCATCCAATGAAGTAGAAGAATCTGCTCTTTGCTTCTTTAATAATCTCACACCAGACTGACCAAATAACCATTCTTTTTCATCATCATCAACCTCATGCAGTTCCTCTCTCTTCGGTACATTCAGTATCTGATCCAAATACTTTAAATCCGAATGAGGCCGCATTTTTGCCGATGATTCACCGTTTTCCTTCACTTTCACCACCGAAGAAACTGGTGGACGGCTTTTGGATTCTTGAGAATCAATGAATCCGTTTTTCCTATGCTCCTTGACCTCTCCATTACAGACGGTTCCTTGCAACTCAGAAACAGGCTTTGGTGGAGTTTGGCATGCTCCCAACTTCCTTCCGTTTTCCACGGATGATATAGGAGAAGCCACTGGCCTCTGTACCTTGTTTGGCTTAGATCCATTCTCTGCAGGACAGTTAAGGAACCCGTGCTAAGAGACAAATTACATAAGAAAAATACATTCACATAGTGCAGGTAAACAAAAGCCATAAAAATCGATCTTCCATTAATAATACAAAGTGAAAATGAATGTACTAATATATATAGAGATCAAATGAGTTATCAAGGTGAAGAAAACACATCTATACTATATCTATATATATCATATTATCTTTTCCAAATAAAAAAAAGAATTTGATTAGGGAATGACTCACCATACAACAATCCATTTGTCTCAAGATCCTTCCTTTTGCCAAGTATTCCCTCAGAGGAAAGATTCTTCACGTGTTCTCCCTCTTCTAATCTTGGCCCGCCCTCTACAAACTTTGGTTTCTCCTGACCACTTTTGTTAATCACCTCTGTTTTCTCCTTACTACTTCTATCTCTTATGAAGAGCAATTGCTTATCATTATCCCTGATTCTCTTTGTGCAATTGCTTATCTCTTGCTTATCTCTTGGGGTATTGATTCTCTTTTCATCATTAGGACGACCAACCTTCCCTGAACTTTGACTTTCTGTAGCTTTTTCTTCATCTCTGATCCTTCTTGTCAGGTCTTCTATAAACTTAGACTCTGGTACAATGTTTTCTCGGTCTCTACTGCTTGCGGTGCTCGGGAGAACACCAGCAACAATTTTGTCCGCCGAAGTTGTGCTCTTTTCTTTATTGCGATCTTTGTCTTTCTTATCTTTTTTCTCCTTCCGTTCCTTATGTTTGTCTTTGCTTGTTTCTTTATCCTTTTTCTCTTTTCCTTGTTTCTTTTCTTTATCCTTCTTCTCCTTTTTGTGCTTCTTTTCCTTCTTTTGCTTTTCCTGTAGTTTCAGTCCCAGGAGAAAAACACCATCAATAATAAGTTAGCGTTTCTTGGGTCAACTTAAAAAAGTTTTGAGAGAAGAAGGCAGGTGAATCATTATTTCAAGACGGACAACCTCTATTACGTATCTAGTCTCATACATTTAGCACAAGATACTAATTCTTAAGCTCCTTACTACATTTCTCAAGCAATTATTCTAGGAATCTATATTCTCATTGTGCCTCTCAAGTTGGCAGTAAACTTCAGGTCAAATAGGCAAACCCTTAAGCCAATTAACCAATGGTATACGAATTCTCTAACATCCAAAACCATCAGCTACAGAAACACATATGGCAGGATCTCAGCAATTTAAGTAAGTCTAAGGATCCTGCAAAGCTTGCTCTATACTAGGACAAATCATAACAAGAACAAGAAGTGGATAAACAAGTAGTTACTGCTGCAAGGAAATGAAAAGATAGTATTGAAAAAGAAAGAAAGTAGACGATTCCTTTAACTCATGTATGCCAATTCATTGGCATTTTCTGATTCTCTCATATGAACTAGTCTAAGTCTATCAGCATTGATTCCTGTTTTGGGTAATAGTAATACTACATTAACAAGAGAAACTAATTCTGAAACCGTCTCTATGACTATGTCCCTAACTCCTGGATCCATATCGTTCTAGAAAACAACACAAAGGACCCCGTCCATCCATAACTCTCCTCCATTAGATAAAAGTAGAGGAACTCATAAGAGTCTAGTCTCGTTATATGCTAAGATACCTAAGCACTCTAATCACTCTCCAACAAAAAAAAAGTCAAGCACTATACGACCTTAGTAACACAAGAAAGATGATGATTTCAAAGAAGATGAGATCCTAAGAGTAAATATAACGTGTGAACCTTTATCAGGGAGTCTGCTTCATCAGTTCTAATCTTCTTCTCATATCCTGGAGGTGGAAATGGGAAGCAACGAGACATGGCACTTGTCCGTCAATAGGGACCGTAAAGTGGTATACTTTCAACCACTCCTCTTACTTTCTCGCTCCTTTATCCCAACATCTGACCAGATCAGAAACTATGATCATCCAGTCCACCATATCAATTAAAAACACATGGAAGCTCCAAACTTTCTTATGGTCTCCCAAAAGTCACTTCAATCCCAACTTGACAGATTTTAAATTTAGCAATTTACACCCTCGGGACAGCAAGATTTGTCGGTAACCTGCCAAAACCAATACCATTTCCAGACCATAAGCATCCGTAACTCAGATTTGATAAGTTTTTGGAGTTGAGATATGAGCAGCTCAAAGCACCTTATTGGTAGCCGCCAACAAGTTGGCCTCTTTTTCCGATCGAATGGGAAGAAACCCAATTTCGCGACACTTAACTCAATCCCACAAGAGTCTGTAATTTCCCAGAGGCGATCCTAATAGTAACAAAACCGCAATTAGGGTCCAAATCAAGGTTGCGATCCAATCAAACCCTAACCAATGGAAACAAACAAATTCAGCAGCCCCGGAGGGAAATTGCTAATTGCAACCAATCGGACGCGCAAGATGAAGTAAGAAAACCGAATTTTTTCAAGATAAAAACGTAAATTAGCTATCAAGTATCGGCGGATCAAATTTCAAAACTTCGTGGGAGAGACCAAAAACATGAAATTTCACTTCAAAATTAAGGTTTTTTTTATTCAGCTCAGGGGAAATTAGAAATCAACGGTGTTCTTTGCAAACAGTTTTTTTTTTTTGCTTTTGGTTTTGAAAATAATATACAAGATATATAGAGAGATGTTGGAAGATCTCAAAGAGAAGCAGAGAGAGAGAGAGAAGAAGAAATAAGAAAGTGAGAAATATCTCTTTCTCTCTCTCTATAAGTCTCCATGTGTAGGCATATGGGTGTGTGTATATATATACCTTCTCTCTCTTTCCGTATATTTTCTGTAATGTTCTTGTGTCTTTTAAAACAAAAGAATTACGTGTATATTTTTTTATTGGTTTGTTCTTCATAAATTCTCTCTCTCTCTCAAAACCCCAGCCGAGAGCAAAACAAGAAACTTTGGTCTGAAGATGGCAAAATGGTATTTATAAAGAGAGACAAATAAGAAAGGCCTTTTTGGCATTTATGCAACACTTTGGGCTAAGCCCATAGTTCAATAATCCTTAGTTCTTATAGATCCTTCACCTTGAAGGCCGACTATATTTACCAGTGCACTTCAACTTAAACTAATTTTTGTTTTACAATTAGATAGATGCTACTGCTAGTAATCAAATGATACAATTCTATAACAGTGGGAAGAAGAATGATACAATTCTTTAGCGGTGGGAATCCAAATTACCTACACTAAAAGACGATTCCTCAACACCCAAAACAAAATTGCTATACAGAATCTATAAGAGTAAATAATATGGAAAGTGGATCTTCCCCTGCAGTGGGAATTGACCAACCAAACTATAATGACTCGACGACTGTCATTACTAGTTTCATCTCCTTCCGTGAGACGCTAAAATATAAGGCAACACTTCAGATTTCTCAAAAACATAAACCCCCCATCATGAACGACCTCATGCGCCTGCTCCTTCTTGACGTGTACCACTAGGCAGAAGGATTCTAAAAACAAGTGTTATCAGCACCAGACACGGTGTTTCTTCCTGATACAATGAGACTCTGTGATGGTGTCTATGGCATTCTCAATGAAAACGCCGCTCTTGAGCTTGGTTTGGACCAGATCACTGGACTCGGTCGTACTCATCACCAAGCACAAAAAGGGAGCGAGCACTTATCAATACTCTCATCTTAACAAGTGGCTCCAGAATAAAAGCTGTACCTGTAACTTCATCAAGGTTTCTTTCTTTTATCAACATCAAACCTGAAACCGCACACGCTACACCAGCCTTACCCTCTATGCAAACACCATTGATTGTAGCGGTGAATGCAAGACGACTAGGCTCAAGGTCTTAAGAGTTCATCGTGCAACGTAGCCTGTAAGCCACATTCATATAGCCTTCTCTACAAAGCCCACCGATTATATAGCTCACAATATCAGGTGACAGACAGGCCATTGTCAACCAATCTCTTCAGAAGATGAGCGGTCTTGTACGATTTCCAACCTCTACACAACCCTTCCATAAGCAATGCAATGTGAGGGAGGATCTTTCTCCTGGGTTGAAGTGAAAGTAAAATCTGAATGTTGTCCAACTAGAATGGAACAACATAAGGAAGAGCTACGATATCAGCAGATTCTAATCTAAGAGCCTTGTTCCAAACTTGCAGAGTCTCATCCAACGAAGTAGAAGAATCTGCTCTTTGCTTCTTTAATAACTTAACACCTGACTTACCAAATAGCCATTCTTTTTCATCATCATCAACCTCATGCAGTTCCTCTCTCTTCGGTACATTCAGTATCTGATCCAAATACTTTAAGTCCGAATGTGGTCGCTTTTTCGCTGATGCTTCCCCGTTTTCCCTCACTTTCACCGAAGAAACCGGTGGACGGCTTTTGGATTCTTGAGGATCAATGAAACCGTTAATTTTATGCTCCTTGACCTCTCGATTACAGACGGTTCCTTGCATCTCAGAAACAGACTTTGGTGGAGTTTGGCATGCTCCCAACTTCCTTCCGTTTTCCACGGATGATATAGGAGAAGCCACTGGCCTCTGTACCTTGTTTGGCTTAGATCCATTCTCTGCAAAACAATTAAAGAACCCGTGCTAAGAGACAAACAGTAGCAGCATAAGAAAAACACATTCTCATATTGCTTGAAAAAAAAAATCAGAAAAAATCGTCCATCCCTGAATAGTAAAGAATTTAAATGAGTTATCAAGGTAAAGAAACATATAGAGATGGAACAAAACGTAAGGTTAACACACACGCACCAATATATAGATATATCTATTAAATAACAAGGACTCACCATATAACAATCCATTTGTCTGAAGATCCTTCCGCTTGCCAATAATTCCCTCAGTGGTAAGGTTCTTGATGCTTGGCCTTGAAGGGTCATGCAATCTAACATTCCTACTATCTTCTCTCTCTTTTAATCTTGGCCCTCCCTCTACAAATGTTGGTTTCTCCTGACTACTTCTATCTCTTATGATCTTTGGTTCACTTTTCTCATCTTCAGACCTTCTTGCACTTTGACTTTCTGTAGCTTCTTCTTCATAATTAATCCTTCTAACCAAGTCTTGTACAAACTTATGATCCCCGGTGTTTGGCAGAGCAACAACAGCTTTTTCCTCCTCCGCAGCTCTCCTCTTTTCTTTATCTCGATCTTTGTCTTTCCTATCTTTATGTTTATCTTTTTTCTCCTTCCGTTCCTTATGTTTGTCTTTGCTTGATTCTTTATCCTTTTTCTCTTTTCCTTCTTTTTTTTCTTTATCCTTCTTGTGCTTCTTCTCCTTATGCTTTTCCTGCGGTTTAAATCCCCGGAGAAAAGACCCACACATATATAAGTGATGATCAAAAGAAAGGCATATAGAGAATTAGCTACCTTTACTTGTCATTTCTTGGGTCAACTTAAATAGGTTTTGAGAGAAGATCATTATTTCAAGACGGACAACCTCTATTACGTATCTAGTCTCCTACATTTAGCTTGGCAAACTAATTCTTATGCTCCTGACTACATTTCCTACGAAATTATTATTATTGTCTCTCAAATTGCTGAATAAAAATAGGCAAACCTTTACGCCAATCATCAATAAGGTACAAATTATCTAACATCCAAAACCACCAGCTACAAGAACACAGAATCACTTCAATATGCCAGGATCTCAGCATTATAACTTAGTCAAGGAACCTGCAAAGCTTGCTGTGTACTAGAAAACTTCTAAGAAGAAGAAGTGGAAGGACAACTAGGACAGACCAAAAGCTATTATAAGTAGGGCCAATCTGATAGACCACGTGTTTCTATCAGAATCATCAGACTCCAGTCTCATGATAATCTAAGTTTTTTTCGCCGGTTTCTAGAAGGCCAGAGGCAAGAGCATCGGTTACCAAACTACGCTAGTCAGTATCCAATAAAAATGAGGGAACATCAAGCACAATACGACCCTAGTAACACAAGAAAGATGATGATTTCAGATAAAAGAAGAGGAGATCCTAAGAGTAAATATAACGTGTGAACCTTTATCAGAGAGTCTGCTTCATCGATTCTAATCTTCTTCTCATATCCTGGAGGTGGAAATGGAAAGCAACGAGACATGGCAATTGTCCGTCAATAGGGACCGTAAAGTGGTATACTTTCAACCACTCCTCTTACTTTCTCGCTCTTTTATCCCAGCACCTGACCAGATCAGAAACTATGATCCGGTCCACCATGTCAATAAAAACACTTCCAAGCTCCAAAATTTCTTTATGATGTCCCAAAAGTCACTTCAATCCTAACTCCACAGATCCTAAACACACTATAAATATAGCAATTTACACCAAATTTTGTCGATATGACTCGGATTAATAAGTTATGGAGTTGCGATAAGAGCACCTCAAAGCACCTTATGGGCAGCCGCCAACAAGTTGGCCTCTTTCCGATTGAATTTGAAGAAACTCAATTTCGCTAAACCTGCCAAAACCATTAGCAGATATCAATATCAGAACCATATAAGCATCCGCAACGACATGAGCAGCTCAAAGCACCTTATTAGCAGCCGCCAACAAGTTGGCCTCTTTTTCTGATTGAATGTGGATAAATCCGATTCTGGGAGCTACTAGCTCGCGAATCAACCGATACACTTCTTCAGCTACAATTCAAATTCCTCAAGTAGAATCTTTTTTTCAACAAGTCGTTAATCTCCGAGAGATTACCCTAAGAGTATAAAAACCGCAATTAGGGACTAAATCAAGGTTGCGATCCGATCAAACCCTAATAAAAACTAATCGGAACCAAAATGACCAGCTCCAAGAGAAAATTGCCAAGTGCAACCAATTGCAGGAGCAAGATGAAGTTAAAAAAAATCGAAATCTTTGCGAAACCCAGATAGCAAAACACACACAAAAAAACGTAAATTAGCTATTTGGCGGATCAAATTTCCAAACTTTGTGGGGCAGACGAAAACACGATATTTCACTAAGGAGCTTTTTTCAGCTTACGGAAAAACAGAAATCAATGGTGAATTTTGAAATAGCTTCGGTTGTCTTAATAAAAAAATTTGAAAATAATATACAGAGAGAGAGAGAGATTGAAAGATCTCGAAGAGAAGCAGAGAGAGAGAAGGAAAGAAGAAATACACCGAAGAAAGTGAGAAAACTCTCTCTCTCCTATCTCCCTCTCTCTATCAAGTTCCATGTGTTGGCATATGGGTGTGTGTATATATACCTTCTCTTTCTGTATATATCTGTAAATGTTCTTGTGTCTTTTTTTTAATTACGGGTTTATTCTTGAAGAAGAAGAAGAATCTTTCCTCTCTCTCTCTCTCTCAACCCCAGCCAAGAGAAATCAGAAAAACAGAAACTTTGGTCTGAAGATGGTAAAATGGTACTTATAAAGCGAGAACAAAATAAGAAAGGGCTTTTCTGGCATTTGGGCTCAGCCCAAATTCAATACTCCTTACTTCTCATTGACCAGAAAGAAGAAGTCTCTATATCAATTAGGGATGCAAACAAACTTTCTATTTCAAAAGGATTCTTAATTAATACCCAAAAAGATTGCTATACAAAATCTGAAGACTAATAATTTAGATTGTGGGTCTCTGTCTGCAGTGTAGTTGATCCACCAAATCTATAACTTCACTGCAATCACCAGTTTCATCTCCTCCCATCAGACACTCAACATAAGGCAACACTTCAGCTTTATCTAACACTCCATTTGAGCTCAGAAGTTCCATTACGAGCTCACGTGCCTGCTCGGTATCTCCTTCCTTCTTGAAGCCTTGAATCACTAGGCAGAAGGATTTGAAACTCGGGACAAACCCGGTCCTGAGAACAAGCGTGATCAGCTCCAGACACTTGGTGTGTTTCTTCCTGCTGCAATAAGAGTATATGATGGTGTCTATGGCCCTCTCAAGAAAAACACCCCTCGTGAGCATAGTTTGGATCAGTTCGTTGGACTCGTCCGTTCTTCCTTCTTTGCATAACCGTGTGACCAAGAAATCACATAATCCGCTTGTAGAACCACCGAAAGATTCAACCATGGATATGAGTTTGCTAATGCATTCAGGATCGGTTTCTCTAAGAGCAATACCTGAAACAGCACTCTCGTTAGAGCTATCAACGCCCTTCTGAGATAAGACAAATCCACGTAACAGAGAGGAATAGATACGCTCATTTAGTTCACATCCTCTTTCAACCATTGCTCTTACAGTTTCAAGAGCACAGTCTAGTCTTCCATTCTCAACATATCCTTTCACCATAACAGTATAAGTTACACGGTTTGGTGAAACTCCTGAACCCTGCATAGCAGAAAGAAGCTTCTCTGCTTCCTTTACTCTTCCAAATTGACAAAGACCGTTTATGATGATTGTGTATGGATAGACATTCGGCAAACAACCACTTAGCTTCATCAGTTCTAGAATCCTCAAGGAACCGCTAATATCACCTGAGCGAATCAACCCCTCAACCAATGCTGTGTAAGTCACCACAGAAGGAACTAAACCAAGCTTGTTGATTTTCGCAAACATCGCTAATTCCTCTTTCACTCTACAACCTTTACTGAGCACATCAAGAAGCACATTCAGGGAGTGAGGAGTTGTCAAGATTCTCATCTTAACCAATGTCTCGAGGATAAACACTGCATCCCGGGTTTTACCGACTTTACACCAGCCATCAATAAGAGCTGTACCTGTAACTTCATCTATGTGTATTCCTTTTCTCAACATCAAACCTAAGAACGAGCTAGCTACATCAGCCTTCCCTTGTTTGCAGAGAGCATTGACTATAGCGGTGAATGTAAGACAATCAGGTTCAAGGTCAAACGAGTTCATCGAGCTAAGTAGCTTGTAAGCCAAATTCATATGGCCTTCTCTACAAAGCCCATCGATCAAAACGTTATAGCTCACAACGTCAGGTGACAAGCCATTGTCAACCATTCTCTTCAAAAGGTGGACGGCCTTGTACGGTAACCCGACTCTACACAATCCTTCCATAAGCTCGTTGAAAGTTCTAACATTTGGTTTGCAAGCCCTCTTCTCCATTACAGTAAGGAGTTCAAAAGCGGGAACAACCCTCCCATCTTTGCAGTAGCCATTCATCAACGCATTGTAAGTTATGACACTTGGAAATATCCCTTCTTTAACCATCTTTCGACAAATCCCATTAGCCTCCTCAATCATTCCGTCTCTGCACAAGCCATCAATTAAAACGGTGTAAGTGTGGACGTTTGGCTTGCACCCACTAGCAACCATCTCATCAAGCAAGTTAAAAGCTTTATCAATCAAACCTCTATCGCACAAGGCTTTAATAAGCACAGTATATGTACGTGTGCTTGGTTGGCAACCATTCTCACTCATTTGAACTTTTAAGCCAAATGCTTCTTCAAGTCTCCCTACTTGGCACAGCCCGTGAATCAAAACGGAGTAACTAACAGAGTTTGGTGCACAAGTTTCCTCTCTGGACATTACACCAAACACCTTGAGTGCATCTCTAAGATTCAACTCACGGCAAAATCCCAGCAACAAAGAAGTGCATATATGGGAATCTAACACAAACCCAGTCTTGAGAATCTTACACATGAACATCTCAGCGGCTTCCGTGAATCCATTCTTGCACAGAGCATTGACAATGCTTCTGTAATCAATCGTACCAACAATAAATCCGTCAGCTTCCATTCGTCTGTAAGTCATGTAAGCCAAACGCCCTAGATTAAGTTTAGCCAAGGACATCAAAAGAGAGCTGTAACAAGGGTAATTTAACCGGAATCCATTATCATCTCTCATCTCCTCAAAACAACCCATTAGTTTCAACATCTCTTTATCGCATCTATTAAATTCTCTGATCAACGCAACGATAATATCATGCGCAACTCGATATAAACCGGAAGAGACGACGAGTTTCAGGAGCTGGGTTTTCTGACCTGGGTCGAAACAATACGAGGAATGCTTGCAGACCCACATGAAAAAACGAAGGCAAATGTCGGCGTCGCTGCGTTGTAGCGACATAACCTGCGAAGCGACGAGTGGGCTCATGTGGGAGACGAGGGATTTCAGAGCATTGTTCTTCTCCCAATTGGGGCTTTTTAGCAAAGATGCGGCATCATGAGCCAACATTTCGTCCGGGGGAAACTGAGAAGGTCGAGAAGAGACACAGAAAAACGCATTAGAAGAAGGAAAGACATGACGAGCCAAAGCCGAGATCTTTCGAGGACTTCTGATATGTATCAGCATGCACAAATTGAAGTAGCCGGAGACGGAGAAGAAACTGTAAAAATGATTGCTTTAACTACTGCGGGTTTAGGGTTTTTATCTCTCTGGCTATTGAACGTGCGAGTAATTTCATACAGCGATGGCAGGTTTTGTCTGATTTTACATATCGATTCTCAAGGACGACGGAAATTCAAAAGAGTGACCCGAGCCATTCGAAATTGAACCGTAACGAACCGAACCAATTCATCGCCTCACAATTTCGAATTTTTGGACATTCAGTCAGACAGAAGAAAATGAAGTTAATATACTACAGTTTGTAAAATAGCACTCGAAATCCAAAACTTTTGATTAGCAGTAAACTAAACTGTCGTCTTGGTAAAAGTACATAAGACAAAAGCAAGACAATGTTGCATTGAGCGAAAGTTTATCAAGTAACAATAGACACCATTGAAACTGAGCTAAAGGTAAAGGAGACACGGCAAAAATAAACTTGGCCTAACAAATTTCAGACACAAAAAGATGTTTCTCTTTCACATTCACAATCCTTGAGCAACTGTTTTGTGCAATGTACATATATCCTCCAATTGTGAATGACCGACCAAGTGAGTGTTGTGTGGTCAAGTGACAAAAAACTAGTTTTTTCTTGTTTGCTACATCACCAAGTCATCGGCAGAGTAATAGTCCGCAATCAGACGGTACATGTAAGATGGGTTGTGTCCTCCTCTGTAACCAAAACAGAGCCATCATCAGCTTCTTGTCCTAACAAGGTAATAATCCCATGAAAGTGGAAAGTTTATAGCAGATATATAAGACTTACGTGTCGGTTATAAAGAGACTAACAAGGTTTGGTGGGACGTAATCGAATGTTGGGTTGACAACTTGGAGAAGGGGAGACCCAGAACCAGCTCCAAAATCCAGGCAATCAGAGAATTCACCAAAATCCAACAGCTCAGAAGGAGATCTCAGCTCGTTTAGTAAGACCTCCGGATTGTGAGGATAGAGTGGACATAACTGTTATATCACATTTTAAGCAAAAAAAAAAAAAAAACTTAAGTGAAGCTTTGAGGTTTTTGAGAGCAATCAACGGTTTGAGGAAAAACACAGCGCAGAAACCAACCTTGTGACAACCGGCTAAAACCACAAATGGGACTGCGTGCTTTTTTGCTGCAAGAGCAGCCATGTTGACTCCAACAGGTCCTATAACCCCACCATTAGCCATCACTGCATGAGCTCCAATTATAACCTGTGCAATATCACATAATTTGTAATCTATTTTTCAGAAGCCAAGGGAAAGAAAACATAGAATCAGGCAGGATCGAACGTGTACCATATTCACTCGAGATATCATAGCAAACACTGCAGAGTCAGTGATCACAGTGGTCTGCAAACCTCTAGCTACCAATTCTTTTGCTAATAGATGGCCCTGATACCTAATATTATAGAATTTGAATAGATGGAAAGAGAATACTATTGGGCAAAGCAGAAATCACTAACAATAGTTATGATGAAACATATAGGGTTGAGGAGACACCAAACCTTGGAGCACCTTCGGCGACAAACACTCGGAATGATCTTTTTTTCTCCTTTGCAGCACACAGAAACTCAAGTACAGTTCTTGAGCTACCCAAGGTTAGTATCACCTCACTGACAAAAAAAGAAATTAGGCAATACAAAAGTTGTCATGATCACTGATAAAAGAACATTTTGGTTCCCCGTCTATTGCATGTTACAGAAAATTAATGGTGGTGAGAAGAAAAATACTTTTGATGTATATGCTCTATAGCTTGCTCAGCGATCTGCTCATGACAACCAGCAATCTCCTGGATAAGTTGATTGACGCCTTCTATAACATCATGCTTCAGCTTCCGAGTTATTGAACTTTTATCAGCAGCTAAAAATAAGTACTTAGACCATTAATATCAACAAAAATGTAACTTACTTTGGCTGCAAAACAAAACTTTCACCTATAATTCATCCAAGATGATTTCACTAAAAAGTAGCATTTGGAAAAGTAACATGGGAAGGAGAGCCAAAGGCATGGAAAAGGTACATTTACTTTTGCTCTCGGAATCAGCACCGGATGAAGAAGTGTATGGGACAGATGCAGATTCAGGAGTGCCCTCGAGAAGCGTTTGCAAAGATGGAGGGCGTAAGGTACTCCTAGCTGCAGCTGCAACAACTGCTGCAGACATTACAGGGTACCCAATTCCTTTGTTACACACATCTTCATCATCATCACTTGCATCCAACAAGTCCAACCCACCCATAGCTGCCGTCGTAAGAGAAAGATCCTCCTCCCTTATGATATGCAAAACCCGTCTAACTACATTTCCCACCGCAAGCTCTACAAAACCACATCCAGTCCTTGATTGATAAAGAGAAAACGCACAGGCTGAAAGAAAATATGTAAGCAAAAAGAGAATTTCGACATACCAACAGGATTTGCAGCGACCAACTGCTCGCCAACGGCTTTCACGGCATCGATCAGAGCTGAAGCCTGGTTTGCGTGAGGCACCCGATGCTGCGAAATCACTGACCTAAGAAGCTCTACGGTGTATCTTGCTGTCGCCTGTGAGCCCTCAATCTTACTGTACAATATACGATCAAATCAGCAACTCTCTTAACACAGGGCTTTACGAAATTACAAAAGAGAAAGCCGCGAAATAAAAATGAATTACCGTTTTCTGAGCTTGTTAACAAATTCGAGCACCATTGATTGGACGTCTGGCATCTTCCTTATCCGAAATCACCGATGAAATTCGAAATTAGAGGCGTTAGATTTGATAAACCCTAATCACGCGCGATTCGCGGCAGAAGAGAGAAGAAAATGCCTCACAGGAAGAGGAATCGAATGTGGGAAATAAAATGATAAGGAAGCAAAACCACTATGCTTACCGATGAGTATGTGACGGTGGCGAACGATAAGGAGATGAAGTAGACGAAATATTCCGGCGAGAGAGAAACGGAATTGAAAAAAAAGACCAGATTTTTTTTTTTTAACATTCACTCTAGTGAGAATTGGGGGTTTTGATATATCTAAGTTTTGAGGCCAAAACATATTTGGGCCCAGAAGAGGAAAGCCCAAAAAGCCTTAGTACATTTTGGGTTTCAGTTTTAGTTTTGGTTGGTTTTGACTTTTGACAAATAAACTAGTTCAAGACTTTAAAACCCCCCCACTCTCTCTATTCCTGATATAACCACCACATTCTTATTCGGCCATCAAAACATCCTTAATATACTAAAGCACAAGTCACTCAACCAATACAGAGTTGACATG
>OVBJ01002467.1:0-17718 GCA_900406535.1 Noccaea bulbosa
AAATTGATGATGGCTCTTGTTGCCTTATTATGAATGAAATTTTGGAGCTTTGGTCTTGTCTTAGTTGGGTTGGGCCTTTGCTCTAATAACGCTGTCCTTTCTTGTAGTGTAGTACACTCGTATAATTCTTCTTCTTTCATACCTACTTTTTTTTTTTTCGTTATTTTGTTATAAATAGTGCAGCTTTTCATACCAAAAAAAAAAAATAGTGCAGCTTTACTATAAGTTATAACTGTTGTAATTGACTATTGTAATTTTAACTTATCAATTTTTTAATGAAGAATGCCATAAAGGGCTAAGAGCAAGATTATTGGAAGAAACGAAAATTGTATCTTAGTTAATATTATTTTAAGAAAAAGAGAAAAAGAAGAAAGAGAAAATAAGAAAACAGGAAAGAGAAAAGAACATAAACACAAGATTCGTTTCTTAAAATATCTTATATAAGAAACTTTTTTTTTTTCTTTTTCTTTTTGATTTAAAAAAATGCATTAATTTGTCTAAGAAACTTCTTAACATCTACCAATAATCATGGTCTAAATGTCCGAACTCTTTTTGAGTTTCAAATATTTTATACACACAAAGGCTTTAGTAAAAAATAATGGAAAGAAAAGGACAAAAGAATAAAAAAGAAAACAAGTTGACACACTCTCTTTATTATTCACTCGCCTCTATAAATCCAATCCATCCTCTCTCCTCTTCTTAAAACTTGTTCTCTCTTCATCCTCGATCTTCTCTGATCAGTCTTTATATATCTATCAAATCAGATCAAAACCTGTTTTCTTGCTCCCAAATCCGAAAATAAAATTTGACACTTCTTTGTTTTTAAGTGTTTTCAGTAACTTGAGTTTCCAAAGATATTGGATATAATACCTTCTCATATCCGACAAAGTTTTAAATCGATTTTTTTTTTTTGTTTGGGAAGAAAAATGAGTTGCAATGGATGTAGAGTTCTTCGAAAAGGTTGCAGCGAAACATGCATCCTTCGTCCTTGCCTTCAATGGATCGAATCCGCTGAGTCTCAAGGTTACGCCACCGTCTTCGTCGCTAAATTCTTTGGCCGTGCCGGTCTCATGTCTTTCATCTCCTCCGTGCCTGAATTAAACCGCCCTGGTACGATATTTTATTTGGTTATCGTCTACAACTCATTCACTAAACCGGTCTCATGTTTGTTTGTTTGTTTCTTCAGCTTTGTTTCAGTCGTTGTTGTTTGAAGCGTGTGGGAGGACGGTGAATCCGGTTAACGGAGCGGTTGGGATGTTATGGACTGGGAACTGGCACGTGTGTCAAGCGGCGGTTGCAACTGTCCTTCGCGGCGGAACTTTACGACCGATCTCAGATCTCCTCGACTCTCCGCCGCTGTTATCCTCCGATGAGAATAACCATTTTCGTCTCTCCACCTCTAGATCCAAGCAATCTACGACGGAGATGGAAGAATCTCCGGTAAATCGGAAACGGTTTAAGTCCGATCGGTCTACTTCGCAGCTGGATCACCAGATGAACCACGGGACGGCTCTAGCTGCTGGTCCGGCCGTTCCGGTTCCTTTTCTTCCGCCGCCGCCGTTTAGCAAGATGGTTAACGGTGAGTATCCGGGAAGTCCGTCGGAAGAATCAGTAACGACGTCGTGTTGGGAGAATGGAATCAACGGCGATAAATACAGAAACAAAGGAGAGAGAAAGTTATTAAACCTATTTGTTTAAAACCGTCGACGTCGAGAGTCCCTTTTTTAGGGTTTTTTTTTTTTTTTTTTGTTGTTGTTGTGAGGGGAAATTGATTTTTGGTTAAGCCGCATAATTATAGGCTAATTAACGATTTCTCTATCGAGAAATATGATAAATTTTGGGGATATATATCTTTCCGATGAGGATAAATTAATAATATGTTGAGAATGGTTTCCTTACACCTTAAAAATGGTACTTTTGATTTTCATGTTAAAATTTTCAGAACCTTGTATTGTATATTGTTCCTGTTCTTGTTTTTCTAAGCTTTATATTATTAAACTCACACATGCATAAATCAACGACAGTACTAATATAAATTTTAGTCGATACTGATCAATACTTATAACATAATTGATCAATACTTTTATTGCAAATTTTCATTGTATGAGCAAGCAGCAAGCTCACATGAGATATAAAGATCCTATACGAATAAAACCCTATGATGAATACTTTTATTGCAAATTTTCATTGTATGAGCAAGCAGCAAGCTCACATGAGATATAAAGATCCTATACGAATAAAACCCTATGATGAATACTTTTATTGCAAATTTTCATTGTATGAGCAAGCAGCAAGCTCACATGAGATATAAAGATCCTATACGAATAAAACCCTATGATGAATTGACACCTCATTTTGTGGAAGAAGCAAATCGATAAAATTGGTACTCGGCTGGGATTCCAAATTTCCAGGTGAGATTAGTACAAATACAAATGTACAAAGTGAAGTGTCAATATTGCCAATATTCAAATATAAATGGTACGATGAAAATTAGGTTTTCACGGATAAGACGGCTTTTGGATAATGCAAAGAGCCACTTCTCCTCATCTATATATATATATTTCTTTTTGATAACCGTGGGATCTGGCGACCAAGCCCAAGATCAACCGACTAATCCAACAAGGCCCACGCCAATCCACGTATTCTTGCGATTTAAAGTTAGCCCGGATGACCAAATGACTCGAACCCAGGAATCTCCCACTCGGGAGTTACCACTGGACCAAGGTCACCTTTGTTATGTCAACTTTGTTATCTGTATATATATAATATATAGTAGTTTGTATAAAATGTAGGGATTTTTGTTTGTGTAAAATAACGTAACATATTTTGAGAAATTTGAAAAACATTTTCGTAAAAAATAACTTTACTCTTATGGATTAAGACATTTACATCCTTATATTAAAATTTTAAATTATTCTCTTTCTTATAAATAAAGTTACATCTCATTTTTGGGTTAAATTTTAAATTTATTAAAAAATTATGAAATATAATTTTTGAATGTAATAATCATGTGATAAATTTTACTAATATGAAATAACAAAATTATGCCGACATAATTTTGACACCAAAAAAACATGCAATTGACGAAAATTATCCACCTCAACAACAAACTTTATCACATTTTCCTAGCGGGAAAAGACTCAAAAGACCCCGACGCCACTGAATTATTCAAGTCCAAAATTTTATTACATCTAAAGTGGTTTTAGGCCCAGCCCAAGTTGCATAGAAAGTGTCTTAATTAAAGGCTTCACAATTGCGACGGATATTACCATCACGACTGGTTTTAATACCAACACGACCAAGCTTGATCATGGACTGAACGAAAGCTTGACTAAACGACTGTCCACTACTAGCCCACAAGTCAACGGTAGGCTTTGATCTACGATCGGTGTATAAAACTTGGCCAGACTTGAAAAATCCTTTGCCTTGCTGCAAGTTTTTGTAGTAATCATTTTCGAAATTTCCCGGTGATGACTGATGAGTCCATGCCTATCACTTTCCGCGGATCTACGTCTCTAGGACACAACGCTTTGAGTTGTGTCACGTACGTAGCGTTCATCCTCGGTTCTTCTTTGACGTTATTGATCCTGTCGAGGACCGTGGATTACAGTATTACGATTTGAGATTATGGATGATTACATAAAAAGGCACACTTTTAAATTGAACCGTCAAATCATCGGGGTTTAGAGCATATACATATTTGTTTTTCAATTATTTTCTTCAGTTTCAGTTTCATTTTTTTTTAAAATATGTTAACCAAATAAAAGCAGCTTTCACAACTAACAAATCTAGTTATTTGTACCATACGTGGAATTTCTTATATTTTCTCTCAAATTTATTATCACGATTACAGACTGAACCCCAAAACCGAGATTTATTACACATTTAATTAAGCTGAACCAGCTTCACGAGGACCCATCCTAATCCCCCTAATACAAATGAATGGAAATAAAAATCGAGGAACAGGTATGATCAAACTCAATTAAAAGCTCCGCAATCACTACGGATGTTACCATTACGACCAGTTTTAACACCAACACGACCAAGTTTGATCATGGAGTTAGCAAAAGCTTGATTAAACAAGTTTCCATTACTAGCCCACAAGTCAACGGTAGGCTTTGACCGACGATCGGTGAACAAAACTTGATCAGACGTGAACAATCCTTTCCCTTGTTGCAAGTTCTTGTAGTAAACGTTGTCGAATTGTCTAGGGGTTGTTGGGTCCATGTTTATAGCCACTCTTGGATCTACGTTTCGAGGACACGACGCTTGTAATTCTGTCACGTAGGCTTTGTTGACTGTGGGATCCACTTTAGTTGTCTTGTTGAAACTGTAAATCCTGTTGAACACTTTGGTGCAATGAGCGAATCCTAATGTGTGTGCCCCTTGTTTTTCAGATCGAACCAAATTTTAATTAGAACTGGTTATTATTTCAAACCGAACCAAAATAGATTATTGAACATGTAATTGGGTAGAGTTAACAGTTAACATATACACTTTACTTTTTTTTTTTGGTTTCATCTAAAACCAAATCAAATCCTAATCAAAAGTAAACCGAAATATCCAAGTGATACTAATTTCGATCGAGAAGTAAACAGGAATCTTACCGGAAAGAGCGATCATGTCGTTAAGGCTAAGGCCGTTTTTGGCGAAAAGTGAAGTGAGTTTGTTGACATCGTCCGTCGGATGCGGTAGCTTCCCTTCTACGCTAGCCGCCGTCGAAGATAGCCCGTCAAGCCTCCCCAATTCCACTTCATATTTTGGTCCACCCGCCTATTATATTATATTACATAAAATATTATTAACAATAATGCTCTAGTTCGAGTTTGATATTTAGTAATAAATATGATAGCGATGTGTTACGATTTACGAACGAGATTAACGACGTCACGAGTGGCTATCGTGAGAATATCGGCGCAAGAAACTTTGTTACGACAGTTTGCGACGGCGTCAACAGCTTGTTTAGCTTTGATCACGGTGTCGAATCCATCTCCGGCCAAAGATAAATTATCCGGATGATCTTTCTCCGCCTTGTTATTATTTGTCGAAGCTATCATCACCGAGGCATCACAACCCTATGATTTTAATAATGTCAAAAATTAGACCCAAAAGATGAAATAAATTTTAAGAAAGAGAGGGAAAATAAAAATGTTTTACATTGACGAAACAATCGTGGAAATAGAGGCGGAGAGTGGCCGGAATGGTGGTGAAAGTTTGTTGGAACTTTTGTTGAACCACGTTTCTGACTATTTGTTCGACGTTGGGACAACTTCCGGCGTAGAAGTTGCGGCGGAGTTGAGCGGAAGTGAGATTTAGGGTGAGAAAGAGAGAGAGAAGAAGCAATAAGAGATTCTTTTTGTTTGCAGCCATTTTTTTTTTTGTAATAATTATTTCAACTCACTTTCTCTCTTTATGTGTATGCTTATATCTTATAAGTGTGCGATTATATATTTATGATTACATGGATGGAGCAAAGGATCTTATACATACATATGCATTTGTGTGGTGGGCACTAGTAGCGCCGGCCAGCTTGCATTTTTATTTTATTTTTAAGAAAAAAGACTAAATACTCTTTAGGCTTTTGGCATCATTTTAAGGTTCTTTGAACAACTGATCTTAAGTATTATAATTTTTTTGGTTGATTTCAAATAGTTTGATTGGTCAAGTCAATGCGATTATTTAATGTATTTTTATGATTGTTTGGTTGTGAATAACATATAAAATTGTTCTTTCTAAATGTTGTGTGTGTATAATCACAAAGGATCTCTGATCTATATGAGGGAATAGAGAGTGGTGGGGATCGAGATTGATAACGATGCTTCACTTGACATTGCGAATAATTGTGTTATGGCGACCTTGAATCTTTCTCATATCTCAACTACTACTCCTGAATGTTACCTTTTCGGTCCATATGTTAGTTAATCTGTCTTAATTAATTAACTACGATTATCCTAATTCTAACAAGTAATACTCATAAATGATAGAATGATGAGTTGATGACACCCCAATAATTTACTACTCCATTATCTTCCGCAAACCTTTTCGATGAAAAATAATTTCATTCCGTATTTTCAATAGTCTTTTCGTTATATAAAATGGATCAACTAATTGTGGATCTGGTGGTCACCAAGTTAATCACGGACTTATGAGAATGATTTTTTAACCAATATATAACTCAGTTTAGTTCTACACCAACAAATCTAGAAAAGTAAGCTGCACGTGGTGCGAATCAGTTGACATGATAATGGTTTTAACTAGGGCTGTATTTACGTTATTTCAAAAGCTAATGGTATTATAGATTTTTTTTTTTATCTATGATTAGGCGATAATTGATAGTTTGATATAGACTTTAGTTGACGTTTAAAAAAGAAACAAAAACTTTAGTTGACGAGAATAGTTTAGCCTTCAAGCTAGTCATTCGAAACGGGCTACTCTCCATGCAATGCAAGTAAAGGCAGTCACGGCTTCTTTCTATTATTTATCATATTTTATATTCTCCTTTCTAATCGACAAAACAACTTTCATAAAAATTATAATAATCGGACAGCATGATAATATTATTTAACGTCTCAAATGGTTAGAAAAGAAAATTTACGACTGACTTTTTAAAATGCAAGAAGAATAATTGATTGGTTTATTTTACACGTTCAAAACAAATGGTTGAATTGTTTCTCGAATATTCCTTTATGAAAAAAAAAAGACAAGTAATCAGTGCAGACAAAAGCAAGGAGGAGATCAGAAGGCAACAAACCAAAAAAACTCTATATTATGTAGTTGTGAAAAGCTCATTAGTTTTGGATTACAATTTATATAATATTCATTTTTGGATATAGAGATTAAACAAGTCATCAAGCCATAATTAGCTAGCTATTTGAACTTGTTAAAGCTTATATGCGTGTAGCATTATTCTTCTGCTAAAGGCCCTCATCAAAGAATAAAAAACAGACATGCACGTTCTATTTAATCAATTAATCTAAATGTTTTGTCGTAAAACATCTTTTAAACTAGCTCATCATGTCTTTGCTAACAAAAAAAAAAAACTCATCTTGTCATTAACTTGTAAGCTATTTGCTTGATTTTTCCACTATGGAATTTTACACATACTAAGATTTTAATAAATTTAACAAGAAATTGATGATCGTTGTAATTGATGTCATCGAGTATATATAGATTTTTTTTTCTTTTTGATAAAAGAGTATATATAGTTATATATGCACTTGTATGACTTTCTTTAGGCATGCTTCCTCTCATTGCAATTTTGATAATATGGGAGCAGTACAGGCTGTGGCTTCGTGCTTATGGTAATGATGAGAGTTATAACGCCAATAATTACTTGCATGCAATCATCTCATTTAATTTTCAATATGTAATAGCATAGTGTTCTTCAACTGGATTCTCATTCTTTCAATTATTCGTTTACATACTAAAGCGAATTAAAAATAGATCTAGGTTTGTTTTTGCATACTTTTATATCTCTTTTATTTTTATTTTTAAAAAATTCAAAGGTTTTTCAAACTATATTCGATTATGAGGTTTATTAAAGGCAAAAAAAACAAAAACAGAATCACACGCGCGTACGTACGGTCTTCCAGTTTCTAACCATGAACATGAAAAGTAAATAATAAAATGTTTTTTTTTTGTTAAAGGGCTTTCTAAGTAATAAAATGTTTGTATTAATAACACAAATGGTTGTAAAATACTAAAAACGACCAAAGTAGGATGACTCGTACGTCTTCTCGTGTCTTATTTATTTGTATACAAATGGGATTATCATGTGCCATGTGTGAGTGAGAGCAAAAAGAGCAACACAAACGGAATCTTTTTCCCTGTAAAGTATACTATTTTGTTTGATAAATACTGTAGATTACATCTATACTCCATTGTCATGATTACATAACATTATAAAGACTAAAGCAAAAACCATCCATGGTTTAGTTTTCACCCTTCTCCAAAGTAACTCTGCTATAGAGAAAGCATCCATTCTAACATACTTGATCTTACAATGTAATAAAATCTAAACCCTACAGTGGTTGCTAATTGTCTAGTTACAAACATACATTGTTTGTTTTTCTTCTGTAATTTAACCCATAATTTAATCAAACCACAAAATAGAATCTGAAGATCTTCAGGCCTTACCGTAAAAAGAACTTATGGGTCTCCCTATACTGATGGGCATTTTAATGGACTTTAATGGGCCCAAATGATCACACTAAAACCTTGATCCAGAAAAAATCTCCCCGCCACGAGATAGAAGAATCTTCACCTTATCCATGGAACATTGCAATCTTCGTTACCATTTTCTTCTGCTTGCTCCTGCAAAATCGTCACTTGGCTCGAGCCAAGTTCTCTCGACTCAAATTTGATTATTTGACCTTTAATTTACTGTTTTTTTGTTTGATAATAGAGTTTTAAGAAATGGAGCTTTGTTCTTCATCTTCATCTTCATCTTCTTCTCTCCTCCGCGTTTCTGGGCAATGTCCCGAAATCTCGTTTTCTTCTTCGGTATCTCAGTTTCCATCCGGAATCCAGCTAAACGCATCGATTCTCGCGAAACCCAGATTCCAAAGCCTCCGAATTTGCGCCTCCGTGGCGGCGGAGACTCAAGGTCTTCCGCGAGACAGCCCGCAGCGTCTCCTAAAGGAGCTCGCGCAGCGTAAACAAGCCACGGGACCGAAGAAGAAACTCCCTCCGAAACGATTCATCCTAAGGCCACCATTAGACGACAAGAAGCTAGCAGAGAGGTTCCTCAACAGCCCGCAATTGTCTCTCAAATCGTTCCCTTTGCTCAGCTCCTGCCTCCCGCCGTCGAAGCTCAACAACGCCGACAAAACGTGGATGGACGAGTATCTTCTGGAAGTGAAACAAGCGTTGGGGTACTCGCTGGAGCCTTCGGAGAGCTTAAGCGACGAGAATCCGGCGAAACACTTGGACACGCTGCTGTATCTGGCGTTTCAGCATCCGTCGTGCGACAGGGCACGTGCGAGGCATGTGAAGAACGGGCACTCGAGGCTTTGGTTTCTGGGCCAGTACGTGCTTGAGCTTGCGCTTACGGAGTTTTTCTTGCAGAGGTACCCGAGGGAGCCTCCGGGGCCGATGAGGGAGAGAGTGTTTGCTTTGATTGGGAAGAGGTATCTCCCAAAGTGGATTAAAGCAGCCAACTTGCAAAATCTCATCTTTCCTTATGATGATATGGATAAGTTGATTCGTAAAGACCGTGAGCCTCCGGTTAAGTAAGTCTCTCTCTCTCTCTCTCTCTCTTCTTCCTCTTCCTCATCCGCCTTTAAGCTGCTTTTTGAGCTGTATCTTACACAATGGAGCACGAGTTTTGAGTTTATATCTGCTTTTGTTGTAGCATGTACTGGTGAAGAACTTGTTTGGGAATCTCATTTTGTGTTTGGTTTTTTACCATATGGGTGTAAATGTATCTTAGCTGTCCATGTAGCTGTTGATGAAGCCGTCGTTGGAGCTGATCATAATGTTTCTCAATGTATCTGTTGTTGATTTGTTTTTTTTTTTGTAGATCTGTGTTCTGGGCTTTGTTTGGTGCCATCTATCTGTGCTATGGGATGCCGGAAGTGTATCGTGTACTGTTTGAGGTGTTTGGGATGGACCCAGATTCAGAGGATTGCCAGCCTCGAGCTAGGAGACAGCTGGAGGATGTA
The DNA here is from genome assembly GCA_900406535.1 of Noccaea bulbosa. Lineage (NCBI taxonomy): Eukaryota > Viridiplantae > Streptophyta > Magnoliopsida > Brassicales > Brassicaceae > Noccaea > Noccaea bulbosa. The sequence continues at coordinate 9,663 of OVBJ01002467.1, forward strand.
GATTATGTCTCTGTTGAATTCGAAGGCAAAAAGCTAAACTGGCAAGATATTGCTGCTTACAAGGTAAACCAACAACCATCATCTTAGTTTTGATCAGAAGAAAGAGTGTTGACTGTTAGAGTTTAGTCATCAAACGCCTTTTCTTTCCTTGCTTTCTCCTCCTTGTCAGCCTCCTGAGGATGCTCTGTTCGCACACCCGAGGCTTTTCAGAGCCTGTGTTCCACCGGGAATGCATCGTTTCAGAGGCAACATTTGGGATTTCGACACCAAACCCAAAGTCATGCAAGCCTTGGGATACCCTTTACCGATGGACGATCGAATCCGGGAGATCACCGAAGCGAGAAACATCGAACTCGGACTCGGTTTACAGGTAAATAACACACCAGAGCACTTTCCTTCCCTTGTCTTCTCTAACCTAGCTTGTTTCCACAACAGCTCTGCTTCTTGCATCCTTCAAAGCACAAGTTCGAACACCCGCGCTTCTGTTTCGAGCGGCTAGAATACGTTGGCCAGAAGATCCAGGACATAGCAATGGCGGAGCGCTTGTTGATGAAGCACCTCGACGCACCTGGGAAGTGGCTCCAAGAGAAGCATCGTCGTTTGTTGATGAACAAATTCTGCGGTCGGTATCTCAGGGAGAAGCGTCTTCACAACTTTATAATCTACTCGGAGGAGGTTCATGATCGGTACGAACATAACCGCAGGCTTAGGAATCCGGCCACGACCGCCGTTCAACAAGCCATCCACGGTTTAGCATACACCATCTATGGTAAACCGGATGTTCGGCGCCTCATGTTTCAAGTTTTCGACTTTGAACAGATTCAACCAAAAGCTGTCGTCTGATAACACACATCCTCTCTGTTTTGTCTTCCCTCTATTTTTAGTTTGCTTCTGGATTTTGATTTTTCTGTAGCTAAAAAAAACTTTATTAAACTCTAATGATACCAACCAAACTGTGTTTTTTTTTTTTTTTTAAATATTATTTTATACTCCACTTTTTAGCACAACCCAACAACATCAACCATGAAAGTACCAAACAAGCTTTGTTAATCTACAAAGCCAAGCTTGTTGATCCATTAAGTATACATTTGGATCGTTTGTAATCTAATTTAAGCCTTTTCTGTTTAATTCTTGAGGTGAGGGAAGCAAGCGACGACGTCGGATTTGGGGTGTTTAGCCTCTGCGTGTTCCCTACACTTCACTTCTGTTGTTGTACAGATGAAAGTTTGCATGCAGACCTTGCACTGTGTATAATTTACACCCAACAAAACAAGTTTAATATATTCGAACCGACACATTCAAATTCAGACACGAAACTGCTAGGTAGAATTAGTCTTGTAAGGAATGAGATTATGTTCAAAGTAATGTTAATACTAAAAGAGTCGATTCTAAGATTTGATCACATTTCTAAGATTTGATCATAAGCCAAGAATTACCTGAATCGACATAGCTTTCTTGTTCGCTTCCAACTGGCTTCCTGTAAACAATCAAAGACATGAACACGAACAAGAAAAACAAATCCAATTATTCTCGAAATCAAGAATTATATATAAAGGGATAAATAAGATATTTACCTTTTCCACCCTTGAGTTTCTCAAGGTTTCTCTCGCGAGCCATCTTCGATTTCTGAGCGTTTCCTCCTCCCATCTCTGAAGAATCGAATTAGGAATCAAACCCTAATTAATTCCCAGAGACGACACCAAGAAAAAAAAACGCAAATCGCGCAGATGGAAAAACGAAAGGCGATCGCAACAAAGCGACTTGGTTTTATACCATCACCCAAAAATTTCGAATTTCGATAAAGTAACAGCCAATTCTGTCACCGACCAATCACTTTCCGTTGATATTAATGGGCCTATGGGCCTTATGCCGGCGGCTCTTTCTTTTATTATAAATCTATAGCCCATAAAAGATATTCCTCTCACAACGGTCACATAAGATTGATTCCTCATTTTCCACCGTTGGATGAAAAAATCCCATCCAAATCAAAATTAGAAAAAAAAAAAAAATCAGACCGTTGGGAAAAACTTGCTCATCTTCCTCAAGAAGCCTCCTTTATAAGGCGGCCCCACTATCAGTCATTTTTATTGTGTGAGGGATAAATAGGAAATACGAAGAAGAGAGAAATAGGAACGAACCTAAAAGAATGATGGCGTCTCGATCGATGGCTCCTCAACAAACCATGGGTAAGATCTTTTGATTTCCTTTCTAGGGTTTACGGAGAGTTGATCTAGTTTCGCGACTCATCATCCATGATCTTCAATTCGTTTTATGGGTTACTTACTGTTCTTTAATTTCTTGGCTATGTTCTTCAATTTTGATTTCCGTTTCGAAAAATTGAATCTAAAATCGTGAACTTGGTTTTGAAGGCGATGCTATTGCTGTGGAGGATGACAAAAATGCTGGGAAAGGAAGAAACCGGCGAGTTCTTCGTGATATTGGCAATGTTGTTCGAGAAAATTACCCAAAGAACGATCCTGCGAAGATCAATCGTCCTCGTACACGGTCTCAACACGCCCCGCTTGTGGAGGTAAATCTCAAAGTTTGTTCCTTTTTTCATCTGGTGAACAATTTATTAGTCTTTGATAGCTCATGATCTTACTACACATATGGTTTGTTCGGCAGCCTATTAAAGCGGATAAACCTGCAGTAGTCAAGAGAAACGCGGTACCAAAGCAGAAGAAAAGAGCTGAGAAACCAAAGGTTGTAGAGATTATTGAGATAAGCTCAGACAGTGATGAAGAACATGGTTTGGTTGCTGTCCAGGAGAAAAACGCCAATAAGAAGAAACCAATTTCTTACACTTCTGTTCTCACCGCTAGAAGCAAGGTAAATGATACTATTTACCACAGTGTGTTGAAAAAAAGATAATGTTTTTACTCTGTTCTGACTACTCCTTCCTTTGTATTTTCAGGCTGCTTGTGGGTTGGAGAAGAAACCGAAAGAAGCCATTGTTGATATCGATGCAGCTGATGCTACGAATGATCTTGCAGCTGTGGAATATGTTGAAGATATCTACAGTTTCTACAAGTCTGTTGAGGTTCGTAGTACCATTCATGAACCTTTTTTGCAATTTTTTTTGTGGTAATGAACTCTTTAAGTTTATCATTTGGATTGGCAGAGTGAATGGCGACCACAAGATTACATGCGATCGCAGCCTGAGATTAATGAAAAGATGAGACTGATTCTGGTTGAATGGTTGATGGATATACATGTCAGATTCTTGCTAAATCCAGAAACATTTTACCTCACCGTTAACATTTTGGATCGGTTCTTGTCGGCTAAGCCAGTGCCTAGAAACGAACTGCAGCTTGTTGGTGTCAGTGCTCTTCTCATGTCTTCCAAATACGAGGAAATCTGGCCTCCACAGGTGATAAAGACAAGAACTTTTGAAACCATTTGATTGATGATAGCTTCTTTGTCTTTAGCTTGAATTGAAAGCATGAATCTTTCTTTTTGTAGGTGGAGGATCTAGTTGATATTGCAGACCATGCATACACTCACAAACAGATTCTGGTGATGGAGAAGACAATACTGTCTACACTCAAGTGGTACTTGACAGTTCCGACTCATTATGTCTTCCTCGCTCGTTTCATCAAAGCTTCCATTGCAGATGAACAAGTAAGAGAGGTTTTTCTTTCAGTTTCTTCTTCCATGGTTTTTAACACGACATTATAATATCCATATTGGGTTTTCTTTTCATTCTTCAGATGGAGAATATGGTGAACTATTTGGTTGAGTTAGGCGTAATGCATTACGATACGACGATAATGTTCAGCCCATCTATGGTTGCTGCCTCTGCAATCTACGCAGCGAGATCTTCTCTTCACCAAGTTCCTGTATGGACTAACACTCTCAAGCATCACACTGGCTATTCAGAAACTCAGCTCATGTAAGTTAAAAAAAAAAAAAAAAAAAATTCTCCTTCCTTCCTTCGTCTTCCTCCATATGTGGTTGGGATTTTGATTGTTTTGTACGGAAACAGGGACTGTGCAAAGCTTTTGGCGTATCAGCAATGGAAGCAGCAACAAGAAGGGTGTGTGAATGCTAAGGGAGCTTTGCGAAAGAAGTACTCCAAGGATGAGAGATTCGCTGTGGCTTTGATCCCTCCGGCCAAATCTTTGTTGACCGGATCTGAGTCTGCTTAGGAGTTTAAGACCCATCATGAGGAAGAAATGAAGTGGAAGAAGAAGAAGAAAGAAAGAATCTACTAAGCTTCATTAGATTTAAAATTTGGTACAAGTCTAATGATTCACTTTGGAAACATAATTTCTCTATTCAAAACCATTTTCTTACTTACATAATTTCTCAACTTCAAAGCATATGTTTCCGTCTCGCTGCTTCAAAGCCTCAGCCATTCCCACCCAGCCAGGGTTTTCCCCAGAATATCCTTGTAGCCATGATCATTGATCAAGAATACACTGCAACTTTGGCGGGAAACTCTGCGATTGTCATGGAATCTGCGACCAACCTTTGGAAAAGCTTTTGCTCGCCACAGCATGTAGTGTCCATGTGAAAACTGCATCTTCACTCACGTTAAGTTCCGAAGGACCTTCTCCTAACAAATTTATTACACCAATCCAAAGCTTTAGAGAACATCTCCACTATCGACCGTTTCCTTCTCCTTTCATCTTCAAGATCAAGTGTTCGATAGGCTAGTGTAAGCAAGTAGATACCAGGGTGTAGTCTCCTGGAGATGGTAAACGTCATGAATAAGTCGGATTACATGGAAACGAAATACCTTTTCTGACTATATATAACCTTACCCATCCAGTGTAGCGCCCTCTTCCAATCCATCCCAGAATCGTTGAGCGTGGACTGTCCGGCCCTTTTTATCTTTCCCAAAAGTTTCAATATACCAACCCCCAACATCATGCATACCGCAACGAGGCTCAAACAACCAAAACCTGTTTCCATATACACACAAATATTTTTGCCATCAAGTTAACTGTGAGACAGCAGCAGAAACAGAGCAGATAAGCTATTTGGCTTACTTGCTTGGTGGTAGTTTTGCTCTACTGCATCTACACTCGCAAACAGAAACCTTTTCCCCAATCCTGTACCAGTGCAAATGTCTCACCTGTAGAGTGTGAATAACAAGTTCTAAGCAACATATATGCTTCTTCCATCCAATGGCTATTACAGTAATCTTTTTACACGCATCACTTAACAATGCCCTGAAAAAAGTACACTTTGCAATATGTGAAATGTAAATGAAAGCTATATCAAATGAGTCACAAACCAGAAATGTCCTATGCTTCATTATCACATGAGTCTTAGCACCAGTTCCATCATATACATCACATGAGCCCCCGTCTGGACTTGTCCCAAGACCACTTATAGTTCCAACAAGAAGTCTGGCTCCACTTTCATTTCTAGGAGACGATTCAGTGCCATGATTAGATACTTCATCTGAATTGAGGAAAACGTGTATTTGATCCTGATCACCTACATTTTTTCCCTTTTCGCGATACCCTTTCGGGGGAACCCTAATGGCTGTAGCAACAACTCTTCCAGATACATGGAGCTGAATATCTTTATATGCATCCGAAACAGGGTTTTCATTTCTTGAGGATTGTATATGAGACATCTGAAGACCAATTATTTCATCAGATGTCATGCCGTAGTTGCCTTTCTCAGCTGCTTGGCCCAGCACCGTATCCATAAACGACGACAAAGCCAATTTCTTGGAGCAAGCAGAAGACAGCTCAAGGAAGTTATCTACCAAGCAGACCATGCCAAAAAGATCTCTTCCTGATACCAAGTGCAAAACCTCTCGCGTGTCGTACACAGACCTTTCCTCAGCTTCAAAGCAAGCGGGAAGAAGCTCCACAGATTCTACGTCAGGCCCAAAGTATGCCGCTCGGATAGCTGAATGAAAATCTTCTTCCAATTCATCTAAGTAGCCCGTACCACCGCTTGCTACTCGCTTCTCCATTAATATATCATGTATTGCTTCTCTATAGCACTTAAGCCATTCAACCACTTCCATCTCTTCACTCAGTGTCAATCGTGTTTTATACCTGTAAATCATATACCCTTCTCTAGAATGCTTCGTCGTTACCATTCTCCGGGATAGCAGATATCTATCATAGTGTGCCCTCCTTTCAGAATCTGAAAGAATCTGCATCATCACCACAAATCAGTATTATTCATCACAATGTTGGCAAGGCTTCTAAATCAACGTGAACACCCCAATTCCTTCAAGTTGTTTCTCTTCCTCAAGCTAATATAATCTCTCTTCTTCTTAACTAAGAATTTCAATCCACAAACAAATCAATCCACCAAAATGCAACCAATTAGACAAATTCTACGATCAAAGGGAGTAATAGACATATCGATCATGATCTACCACCATTGGAAAGCTCAAACCAATGGCAAATTCGAACAAATCACAAAAATAGAAAAAGAAGAGAGTGAAGCTTCCCTGTACCTCATAAGCAGCGAGAATGTGAACGAAACGTATCGAAGTAGATGAATCCTTCTTCGAATCGACCAGGTCCGGATGAGTCTCCTTGGCTAGTCTGCGAAATGATGCTTTGATCTCTGCGATTGAACTTGTTTCGGGGACACTCAAGATATCGTAGGCGTTCTCCACCGGAAACTCAGCCCGATTCGACTCAGCCTCGCCACTGAGCAACCGAGTACTACCTTGACTGAGGTTGAAGAGAAATCGCGACGGATCGCATCCGTAATTCAGCTGAATCGGAGCCGATGAGCCAATACACCGTCGTATAAGTCCGGCGAAAATCGTCATTTCCTTCGTCTTGTCTTGTGCAAAACACTCTATTCAGGTGGGAAGAATCATGGGCACGGCGAGGACACGTGGGATCTCGGTTTCCGGCCACGTCATGATTAGCTCAGACTGGTCAACAGTAAAAACGGTCCTATGGAAGAGAGAGAACACGACATAAGCCAATTAAACTAAATGGGCCTCAAATTAATAATGGGCCTGGATCCTCCCACAGATCACTTAAATGATGAGGAAGTGGATGTGAATCATGTGATACGTGGTCGCATACTCACCATGGCCTTCTACGAGATAAGAGCCATGCAAACTTTTGTTTCACCTAATTATAGTATCCAATATGTATTTATTTTTCTTTCTTTTAACTGCAAATAAGAAGTGGTTAATATACTGTATTTCTTTTTTGGCATACATTTGGTTACCTCAATTCTCTAGTTGAGGTTACATATCGAAAAGTAAAAGCCTTTTTAAGATTATATTCTTTCAGTTATTCGACATACGTTGTCGCTTCTTTATCTTTTGTTTATTTCACGACTGATAAAGAAAAAAAGAGTACATGTTTTATGAAATTGAGTTGTCACTTCTTCTGTTAACCAACTGATTCGGTACTTCTCACAACAAAAGAAAACCAATATCTCTATATGATTATTTTATCTATATACTTTTTTTTTTTGAATTGTATATCTATATTACTATATACTACTAGGTGATAACCCGCGCCCTGCGTGGAGTGAAATATTTGTTAAATTTTTTATTTAAATTATTGGTGTTTTTTTTAAATTATTTTTCATAATTTATTCTTAATTAATTTCAAAAATAGAACATAATATCACATTCCAAAACCATAATATCAATCACATATAATAATTCATATTTAAATTGTTATTATTTTAAAAAACTGGTTAAATTGTATATATTGATTTTAATCGTTAGGTTAAATATGGTATAATTATTTTTCTTCCTTTTCTATATTATGCGAAATAAATTCAAATTTGGTAACATTATATATATTAAGTTCAGTATGTAATTAATAAAATCATAGCTTAAAACATGATAATTTATTGCTGATTTATAGGTTAATTTATTACTAATAAGGAAAAATAATATATATTTGAATCTACTCATAATTAAAAGACTTTCATATAAGACACTATATTTATTGGCCACATCATCATATAATTAGAAAATATAAAAAAACTCAATAATTATTTTTTAAAACACTAAAATAAATTTATAATTTTTTATGAAATTATATATGGGAAAAAGATGTTTATAATTAAATTTATTATATATTCATATATATATGTT
>OVBJ01002468.1:408-17697 GCA_900406535.1 Noccaea bulbosa
AAAATGAGATTTTAGTTAGAATTTGTAAATTCATCAAAATACATGAACCAATAAATCCTCTAAATTAATTTCAAAATTACACAAATTCTTTTTCTACATACACGAAAAGATAAATATAAATATCAACAAACAAAATAACTTATTTTAAACCTAATGAGATCAAGAAGAAAATCAACTTACTCNAATATTTAATGTAAAGAGTAAAAATTATAAAAATGACATTTTATTATTTGTATATTTAATTTATATTTTTTTAAGTTGAAGGTTAAATTTGCAAAAAAAAAAATAGTTAGCGGGTTCTTTTGCATAAAATATTTTAAAATTTGTGACAAATATAGCCAAGGGCTATATAGCGGGTGACTTTGGAGTTCAGGGGATTGACTTGCACGTAATATAATTGAGGGTTTAATTTGCAAAAAAAATTAGTTCGCGGGTTTTTTTGCACAAAACCCTTATTTATTCATTGGTTATTGTTTTATTTGTTGAACTGGAATCATTGAGTTATTTATTTATTGATTTCTTTTCTGAGAACTTCCGCGTTGTTATTAAAAAAAAAAAAGACTGGTTGTTTCAATAGATTTTGTAACTATCACTTGACAACATATCTGATGTATAATTTTAACAGTTCTAGTATTTTTTTGTATTTAAAAATTCAAATCATAATATATATATAAAAAATACTACTTTTTTATATTGATGATACAAATTATTTTTTAAATAAAGTTAAACAGAAATGATAGGAGAAATATAATGATTTTAAAAATAATTAATATGATAGAACTGAATTGAATATATTCTTTATTTAGTAATTTTCGTGATTACCAATTAAGAAAATAGAATAATTTTGTTTTAATTAATATTTAGTTTAATAAGACATATTTGATTTTCTAATCATAATATATGAGTGGTATTATTTGTAATTATTCTAATAAATTAAACATTATTATGTAAGTAGCATGAGAAGGTTCCTAGTGATGATACATGGTATGTTTTTTCTTTTAATATATTAGGGATCAGCTAAAAGTTAGTTTTAAAAAATATTTCTCTTTTAACATGTTAAGATAGGTGTTCTCAACTCTCAAGTATACGTTGGCAAACAAATACATTAAAGCACGATCTCATGTAATTCTGTAAATATCATTATAATATGATATATAATATAAGTAATGAAATGGGTATTTGCATGGCGGATTGAATTATATAATAAGCAGAATTTTTAATCAATACATAAACTCTTACTTCAAAACACAAACCAACATCATATAAAAACCTGGAGCCTGGAGATGGCTGTTATACATACAACGAACACAAAACAACTAGTTGTCCCTTTCAAGATTGTTATATTTCCGAATTAAAACTAAAAAACGTTGAAAGAATGGATAAAAAAATGAAATTTTTTTCTCCTTCATTAAGAATAAATGATTTTAATTGATCAGATTTAGCAAGGTTTGGTGCAGTAGCAATTGATATTACTGCATATACCGCCTGGAAAACCTTCGCCGGAGCAAACAGTGGCACAGTTCTTTGAGTTGAGACACATTCCTTTGAACTTGCCACTCGCCGTCTGACACGTTTTTGCTTCCACTGGACCCATTCCTATATCACATAATTAATTAACCCAACAAACTATTGAAAACAGCATAACCATAATTAAGAACTATTACAAGACACGTATGGCCGTATTAGATTAATTTTACACTTAGCATGTATGCATTATTAGAACTATAAAATGAGCGCTCTTTTACAACCGGAAACTATACTACAGATAAAATGTTTTAAGGATTTTTAGTACTATCAAATAAACCACAAGTATTACGTTTTCCTTACTAAAATATAGCAATAGTTTTGTGAGTTTTGAAGAAAATTCGTTTTAGTTTTTGAAAAAAACAATTCATTTTTAATGAGATTAGTTATGAACCTGTGGCAAGGAGGAGAATGAACGAGAGGAGAAGTGCTGAGACCAAACGCAGAGAGAGCTTCATTTTTAGAGAGATAGAGATGCAAATGTGATAATGGGAATTAAGAAGATGAAGAAGAAGATGGCACTCTATATATATATATAGGGGATGAATCTTATTTGTTGGTAAAAGGTTTTTTTTTTTAATTAGAGAAAATAAATACTAGTTTAAGGCCTTACAAAAAATAGAAAACAAAACGTGACGCAAGAAGACCTTTGCAGCAGTCGTAATTGAAGGCTGACCAATCAATTATATTAAATAATCAAGTCATATAAACCATAATAATAACTCCACTTAATTATAACCAAATGTCGAATTAGGATAGACAAGATATATATCTCCTAACACCAAAAAAAAAAAAAAAGATATATATCTCCCAATTGCATCCACGAGAAAAAAGATATATATCTCCCAATTGCATCCACGAGAATATCATAGTCTGTATATAGACATCATGTAAGCATATGCATTATCTAGATCATGATTGCATATATATCTGACACGATAAGACTGCTGACTGCATATTAGATGTCTGGTATATTTAGATTGAGTTATGAACATGTGGAAGCAATGGGCATGAACGATAGTAGAATGGCTGGAATCAAACGTAGATAAAGTTTCACTTTTAGAAAGACAAGTATGAAAATGTTTAGATAGATATATGGAGAGAGTTGTAAAGAAGTGTTGTGTTGATCGCTGATGGGGGAGAGAAGAAGAAGGCATCACCATATAAAGAAATGCAGCAGGTAAGAGAACGATCGAGAAATTATAGGTTAGATAAAAATGTATTTTTTCCTTGTATTTAGTATTTCATTATATAGATGATTTTATTAAAATCTCTCTAACGACTGTCATTCTTTTCCTTTTCATTCCTATATTATGTCTTAATATGAAAAACTATATAAGAAAATTCCCTTAATTTCACGTGGTTTACTGTTTTACACATAAAACTCACAGCGGTATATTTTCGTCCTGCTTCTTATCTTAGGTCTATATTTACGATTTTAGAACAGGACTTGCTCAAGGATCAATTTACAGTAAATGAAAAGTAGCCAAAACGAAGTCTGAAAATCTGAATACAAAAGATATTAGCAGTTGCATCTTCCCGAGTCAGTTTCAATGTCAGCTCAGCTCTACTTTAGTGTTGATGCATCCCAGCAAATAAAATCATAGAATTAAATTGTTAGAGCACGTGCATTAGTGGTCATACCCATATGGATTTCTTTAAACATTTTATATATTAAAAAAAAATATTTTAGTTGAAGAGATTTGGAAAAAAAATTTGATAATTATGTCACAATATTGGTCATACCCATATGAGTTTCCTTAAAATTATTTTTTTTTTTTGATTTTTTATAACCTGTCCAAGATCAAAGAAAGGAACGAAATAAGTAGATCTCTCAAATGGGTCGAATCCAGCAAACTGTTTTTACAACAAAAAATATGTCAAAACATTTACAAAAGAAGCATCAAGTGATTAAGGAAGGTTTTGTGATCAGGAATTTGCTACCCTTTGCATGACCTCATACCATAATCATAAAGTGGATGGTCACTATACTTCAATGCATCCAGCTGATGTCCAACAGCTTCTTCTGCACTAAACTATTACAAAAACAATCTAAAAACTTGGATCAATACACTATAACAATGAGAAACTCATAAATGGAATCACAATCAATCAAACAGCTAAAACTTGAAAAGAAAATGAGTAATCATTCAAGTCCTAGCTTCTATGCAAGTGTTTGTTAAAAACAAGAACAAGCAAAAAAATTTAACTTTTCAATCATTGATTAGCCTACAATGTAGTGAAAGAAGAGGGTAGAGAATGAGGATCACTTACTGGCTCAGGTCCGAGGAATCACATGGCCAAGAAAATGAGATCAGCTTTAATTATTTCTCCGGATCCTTCAATCTCTTTGAATTGGAACCTCCCAGATTCATCCTTCTCCCAGCTCACGCACACAATTTCAAGCCCTTTCATGTTTTCATTGTTATCTCCTATGAACCGCTTGGTTAAGACCTCACATGTCTTTTCCAAATTTGGTGGTGGCTTCTTGATGTCTATAATCAATATGGAATACACGAGGCCACAGTATCCACAAGAACAAAAGGAAGGTCATTAAAATCAACAATCTTCGAACTTTGATCACAAGGTCTTTAATTTAGGGATTTATAAATCTGATTTGTATAGTAAAACTGAAACAAACCTGTGGCCAACGGTTAAATTCTCGATCAACGACGTCGTAGTCCAGGATTCATGATATATCATGGTTTTTATGGGTTTTTGCCATGATATAAGTCTTACTTTTAGAGTCTTTCAAGTGTTTTTGGAGTCTTTTCTAGTGATTACAGGTCCTAGATGTATTTGGAGCCATTTGGAGCTTATTTGGAGATTTATGCTGAAAAACAAGACAAGCTGGCGTTTACAGACATTGGTGTCGATCGACACCACTAAAAGACGAAAATCCTGCACTTTGGAAGAATTACAGCTTTAGCCCAGAAGTTCTGTTTATTTGCAAAACTAGCCCAAATCGTATTTTTAGGTTTATATGCCATTCTTTAGGCTTTTTTTCCAAATACTTTTTGATTATCTTATTTTCTATTGAGACTTGAGAGAGATTTGTAGCAGAGTTTGGGAGAGAGAGATCATACTCCTTCAGAGAAGATTTTGAACTCCTTTATCTCTATTCTTATTTATTTTTTGCAATCTAATTATTTCATGATGTTTGTCTCAATCACCATGTCTGAGTAGTTTGCTTGTTAGGTTTAGGATTTTTCAAAGGTTGAAGAAGAATTGCAATTGTTTAGGATAATCTTTAGGGTTCTTCATCTAGATTGTGTTTAATGCTTATTCTAGCTTCATGACCTAGAATCTGATCTTAGGACAATTGATAGATGCGAAAGTATTATCGATTTTCCGACATATCTTAGATGAACAAAATTTCTATCTGCAAAGAAATTTGGTTTGGTTATTTTGTGAACAATTGAACCTGAGATTAATGCTTGTTTAGTTTATAGAATTTGCAAAGAAATTTGGAATTTTAGGGCTTAGACATAGATAATTTTCGCAACGAAAGTTGGTTGATTTTACATTAGAATTTATGTTCAAGAACAGTGCTTAATTATATCCTGATTACTTTTACTCTGCAATTTCTAATTCAACCTGAGAAATTCCCAAGACCTAACATTTGTCTCTTGAATTTAACCTCGTCAATCGATCTACTGCTTTCTTTACTTTTAGTTGTTTTTACTTTCATAATTACTCTCTTAGCTTGATTTGAATCTGAGAATTTACTGTGCAACTGATAGACGTTTGGATTGATACCCTATACACTACATTGATTTGCTGTACACTTGCAGTTGATTAATAGGGAAAACTTAGACCTATCAATTCACCTGTTTTCGACGATGGATTCGTCGTGTGATTTACGGAGCCGACGAGTTTTATAGACTACGAACGACCACGAATGACCCACCACATGAGACATATTTCCGACTGATTTAGTGAGTTTTGTGAGCAAAATCGACTGAAATTGTCTTGTTCTACATAAAGCTTTTAACACGATTCAATAGAAACTCAGCACAAAATCGAGTGAACCTAGAACTCATACTTTTCAGATCGGATCGAAATTTGAGATTAAAAGCTCAACGAGAGCTCAATCGATCGGAAAAATCGAAATCAAACAAATACAGAAAAAATTTCCAGCTTGTTGTGCGTCTAACGTCACGGGAAGAAACATACCTTGGGCTTCTACCGGGAGAAACATTTCTGAGGCTTGGGTTTGCCACGACAGAAATTAGTTGCATTTTTTTTTTCTTTTGGGCTAAAGAAATGGGCTCAGTATGTCTGTTGTTTCTGCTCTTATAGCACACCTTGTTTCACATACCAACGGCCAAGTGCAATGGCAATACCGGCATAGTTTTCGAGGTGATGAAATTCTTTTTGAAGATATTTTGTCACGTGTCAGAATCCGATTGGACAATGCATTATTATTATTTTATTTTTTTCCCAAAATTATTTAAAAGGAAAAAAAGTTAAAGAAAGTTTTTTTTGTTCTCCGTTGCACTCGGCCTAAGGATCTAAATGGTAACCACTAAATGTTACTGAACGTAGAATCTGGCTGAATAAAATGAAGATTTATTGAAAAATCTGGCTGATTAGTTAGTTATGTGAATGGTAACAGTTGAATATTGATGAATGCAGAATAAATAACTAACAAATTATATACGTACCAGAATAGCATAATATTTACCTATCTAAATTAATAAAATAAATAAAAATTCATAGTTTTAAAATAACTAAATAATATTGAAATCAAATAAATTATTTAAAATAAAAAGAATTTAAGAATTTTGATTTCAATAATTTTTAAATATGAAATTTTCAAACTAAAATATACATTTAACAAATATAATAGTTTTGATATTAGCATTTTACTAATGATACCTTTTTGTATTTGATGGTTAACTCCTCCTCCTATTGTTTGCATAAAACATAATCCTTTTTTTGGGCAATTTTTTAATCAATGAGAAAAAAAAAAAATCAGCAACTTTTGTATTTTCTGCTAATTCAGCAATGTTTTAATTATTGAGAAACATCAGAATAACAAAATATTTAATGGAATGATAAGAAAATATTTACCCTGCTGAAATGATCAAATAAATAAAATATATACATGTAAAATAACTAAATAGTAGTTACATATAATATATTATTTAAAATATATAGAATGAGGGCATAATTTAAAATTAAAAGTATATATTTACAAAATATAATATTTTAATATTACAAATTCATTAAAATAAATGATCTCATGCAACAAAAAAAGGTAAATGTTTAATGTATTTTTTTTGTTATTTTGTGGATTTTCAATTATTCAATAAAAAAATCGGCTATATTTGTCACATTCTACAAATCTTCTATGAGTTATTATTTTAAAATTTATATTCCTTAACCTCTAATTCTGCTGCATTCTTCAGATTTAGCTGGTGTCATAAATAAAAAATTCAGCTATTTCTCTCAATTCCTCAATTCACCTAACATCAGTTAGGCTCTAAAGATCTAGATTTTCTTCGTAGATCAAGAACGAAATTAAAAGGAAATGATTTAGGATCTATATTTTTTTAGATCTGAATTAAAAATGTGTATCTCGCTAAAACTGGTTGGTTTCGAGACAATATTTAATCGTAAAATTAATATTGTAGTATTTGTAATTTCTAATGAATGTTTGAAATTGAAAGCACTGCCATATTATCAAATCTTGTTAAATTGCTTGTGTTCTTGTTTTAACATTTTAATTCATTCTTCAGCACTCCTTTTAAGAAGGGTTCAGACTAATCTAAGAACAAAATTAAAAGGAAATGATCTAGGATCTATATTTTTTTAGATCTGAATTAAAAATGTGTATCTCGCTAAAACTGGTTGGTATCGAGACAATATTTAATCGTAAAATTAATAATATTTGTAATTTCTAATGAATGTTGAAATTTGAAAGCACTGCCATATTATCAAATCTTGTTAAATTGATCGTGTTCTTGTTTTAACATTTTAATTCATTCTTCAGGACTCCTTTTATTTTTTTATAACTTAAAATAAATTTTAAGTTGATAGAAAGGTTCAGACTAATTTCATACAAAAAAAAAAAAGGGTTCAGAATAATCTTTGGGAAATGCAGTTTACAATAGATCATTTTTCTGAATATTGAAATATGCCAAAAGCAAAAGTGCATATAAATAAATAAAATAAATCTAATAATTTTACACAGCCTAAACCAAAAAAAGAAATACCAACACTTCGTTTCCTTTCTTATTTCTCACCAAAAAGATGAAACACTCTTGTAAAAAAGTGTTTAACTATTGGTTAAATATTTCATTTAAACAAAAAAAACAGTACGTTGTACATGGTAGGGTTCTAGTATGACAAAAAAAAACACGTGTAGTAGGCTAGTAGCTAACGCTCCATGTATTACTTTATACATTGCTAAATTAATTAATGTATTTACTTGGTGGTTATCTATAACCTAAATTGACTGTACCGAGATCTGTCAACATTTATATCAAAACTTTTTTATACTAATAAACAATGTAAGCGTAGTACATGTGTAGGGTTCTAGTATAACACCAAAGACGGTGCCAAAGACACGTGTAGTAGCTAACGCTCCATGTATCACACTACTTTACATCGCTGAAATAACCCAGTAGTTAATATATTTAATTATAGTCTGTTTTTTTTGTTAAAAATCTTCATATTTAATTATAGTCTAACCAAACTGAATTGATTTAGTATTTATCAACTTAACAATATCAAAAAAAAAAAAAAAAAAAATTATAGAAAGCGTATAAATGTTTAACTCCTTTTGTTTGGTTGTCTATAATCTTTTAGTCNATGTTTAACTCCTTTTGATTGGTTGTCTATAATCTTTTAGTCGACGTATTATACACTTTCAGATTTACCGGCCACCTAGTCGTAATCGATCAAATCGACGTACTAGACTTTAACGTGATAAACTTTGTAGAAGTTTGCACCAAAAAAAAAAAACTTTGTAGAAGTACTCTCCTTGATAATAATAAAAAGGACATTTAGTTTTTTTTTTTTTTTTTTTAAAAGGACATTTAGTTGATTTAACATTACATTAAAACCGAAAACAGTCAAAACACAGAAACCAAAGACTTATTCGAAAACACACTTAACACACGTGCGATACGACAATGCGATACGACAAGGTACAGTACTTAAGATTATATAAAAAGAAGTAAATAAGATGATGGATGGAAGATTTTGAGTTATGAGGATAGATTGATGGATCAGCAATGTCTGGTGCAGAAGCAACGACGGCGTAGTCCACGGCAATTACCTCCGCTGAAGCCTTCGCCGTGGCACACGTTTTTGCAGTTGCTTTCCCTCACGCATGTACCTTTGAACTTATGACTCAACGATTCACACGTGCGTGCCTCAACTGTGACTGTACCCATCCCTACGAAAATAAACACCCAGAAAAAAACTTGGTTTAGGCCATAACTTAAGGTTCATGTTCTCATGCACGATCCATATTAATTAATCTTCAAAGTTTTTGGAAGATCCAAGTATTTTTTTGCTACCTAGGACGTCCACCGTCCACGATATATAGATCATAGCCAAATATAACTGAAATCTCAGTGGGAAGGACATTAAAATAAAACTCTTAACATTCACTAGAACGATCGATAGAAACAATAAATTTTAACATACGTAATACAATATAAATGTAAATGATTACATATATGCATGTAGATATTAAACTATGATTAATGAACCTGTGGCGACGAATATCATGAACAAGAGTAGAACAGCTGAGATCAAACGCATAGAGATCTTCATCTGAAGAGAGAGAGAAATAAAACTTCAAAGAGAGAGAGATCGTTGGAAACAAATGTTGTGTGTAGTTAGTGAGGAAGGTGGCACTATTTAAAGGGACTATGAAGCGGTGTAAGAATCGAGATTATGGATTAGTATTACACAATTGAATTTTAAATTATTTATTAGATATTTTTGGATAATTTTTTGAAAAGTTTCGAGTAAGGGTATCTTTTCTGAACCGTTTGCTTGTTGCCACAGTGGTGTGACGGACGATTTGTCGTGTTTTCTTTTAATTTTGTCCTGCTTTTATCACATTTTATTTGTTTTGAAATTTTATTTGCTTTACCGACACTGTAATAAATGTAAATCTGGCATTTGGGTAAAGTGGCAACAACATTTACTACCGTTTCAGTAAATGTAAATGTTGTTTCCTCTTTATCAAAAAAAATAAACGTTAAATGTTTCCTCTCTTTTCAATTAGGTTCCTAAGTGGTTAAAGGCCCAATGGGACAAACTCTTTTCACCTGACTTTAACAGAAAACATAAAAATGAAAGTTTGGTTAATTTGTAATGATATTTTCTTCGTTCGTTTTGAAAGAAGAGTGTATGAAACCGACACCTCTACGATGGTTTCTTTTGGTTGGCCTTGGGCATCAATGGTAATCTCGTTCTTAAGGTCTCGTGAAATTAATGGTAAAATGATGAACAAATATTTAAAATATCTTTTGGAGGAAAAAAAGAAGCAAGTTATTGGAGAAAAACTTGGTTTTTTTTTTTTTTTTAAACTTCTTTATTTGAAGAACCATTGGCCTATAAAATGTTTTTTTTTTCTTTTGTTAAAAGACCTATGCTCTAAGATCTTTGTAATAAACTCTAGATAAAAGAAAAAAGAAATCTACACCTCTAAGACAAAATAAGGAGGTATAATCCATACAATCTAAATTGTTAGTACCAAGATTTAGTAACATAACAGTATTAAACGTTTTACAATAATCGTATAGTCTTCTTAATCTGTTGTCTAAAATCTTTCAATCGACTTTTAACTGTCAGATTTACCGGTCACCTAGTCCTAATCAACCCGATTTGATCAAAAATCGTCGCATTAGCATGATTAACTTTGTAGACGCTCCTTGATAATAATAAAAAAGACATTTAGTTGATTTAACATTACAATAAAACCAAAAACACATAAACCAAAGACTTATTCGAGAGCACACTTAACACACATGTATGGTACGACAAGTTACAATACTTAAGATTAGATAGGAAGAAGTAAATAAGATGATGGATATGGAAGATTTTGAGTTATGAGGATAGACTGATGGATCAGCAATTTCTGGTGCAGAAGCAACGACGGCGTAGTCCACGGCAATTACCTCCGGTGAAGCCTTCGCCGTGGCACACGTTTGCGCAGTTGCTTTCCCTCACGCATGTACCTTTGAACTTATGACTCGCTGATTCACACGTGCGTGCCTCAACAGTGACTGGACCCATTCCTAAGAAAATTAACACAAAAACTTGGTTTAGGCCATGCACGATCCATATTAATTAATCCTCAAAACAAAATTGGGTGCAAATGTTTTATTTTATATAAACTTTTGTGTGCAAATGTGAAGAATTAATCTTCAAAGTTTTTGGAAGATCCACGTACTTTTGCTATAGCTAAGACGTCCACAATATAAATGAAATCTCAGTGGGAAGGACAGTTAATAAAAATGTAGGAGCATTCGCTAGAACAATCGATAGGAACCATAATTTTAAAATATTATATATATGTAAATGATCACATATCTGCTATGAGTAATGAACCTGTGACGACGAATATCATGAACAAGAGGAGAACAGCCGAGATCAAACGCATAGAGATCTTCATTTTAAGAGAGAGAAAGAAAATTTCAAATAGAGAGAGATGGTTGGAAACAAGTGTTGTGTGTAAAGAGATAATGAAGTAGATGGTAGTATATAAAGGGACTATGAAACGGTGTAAGAATTGAGATTGATTAGTAGTATTACATATTTACATAGTTGAATTTTTAGTATATGGCTAGATATTTTTGAATAATTTTTAAAAAATTATAGAGAAAGGTATATCTTTTGGAACCATTTGATTGTTGCCAGTTGCCACTGTTGTGTGACGACGATTTGTCGTGTTTTCCTTTTATTTTTTCCTGCTTTTTCACATTTTCTTTCTTTTTCACATTTTCTTTGTTTTGTAATTTTGTCGATTTATTTGCTTTTGCCGACACTGTAATAAATTTAATTTTGGTCCTTTTTGGAAGTGAGAAGGTTGAACACAGGCTGAGAGATCCTACCGTTTCGACAAATCATTCTCGAAACTGTTCTTCAGTTGAGAATTGTGTCTAATCAGAGGGATGCATGTGGAGTTTTATCTTTTAAAGATGATTAAACTGGATGCAAATCAATTTAGAGTGCCTAATTAATATTTCGACGCAATAGCGTGATTTAATATTAATATTTCGACGCAATATGCAAATGATCGTAAGTATGAGAGGCTGGCTATATAGTGAGGTTTGAACATATTAATATTTCGACGCAATAGCGTGATTTAATATTACATTAATTTGAATGGAAAAAGCGGTTTAAATGTTGCGGATCGAGCCGGATCTAGCGAAACTTTAAGCTTTGAATGGAAGGCGGATAAAAGACGTTCATACATTAGAGAGGAAAAACCACATTTATGTTCCCATTCACAAATAAAATAAAGCAAATGTAGTTTAGAATTAAAAATAAATAAATAACAAGAAAAAAAATGAAATGAACCGCATGCCATACAAATTATCAAAGGAAACTGATTATTAGTTCCACTCCTTTTTTGGTGTGGTTTGAAGAGTTCCATTTGCAGTTCTCTTTTTCATTTGTTATTTATTATTTAAAATAATATCTTTAACTTAAGATTTGATTAGTTAATTTTCTCATATGAGAATTATCAAACCTTGATTAACCATTTTTTATGTTCTGTATCAATATGATATATTTCAATAGTATTTTTAAATATTCAGACTATCGATTTTTAATTCTTATCCACTATATTTGTTTACCCATAATTTATAATCTGTAAAATGATATATTAATTACTATAATTTTATTAACATAAAATATTGAATGATGTTGTTAAAATAATGCTATGTTTCAAATTTAATTGTGGGTATTATATTTGCTGCATTTATAAATTAAAATTTTCTACATTTAATTAATTTTAATAAGTTTTAGTTATATAAAAATAAAATAAATATGCACAATATTTTGGACCGCTTTATATCCATTTTTTCCATTCGAACATATTTTTGAATCATTAAATCTGTTTGAACCGCATTTTTACCGCTTGATCCGCTAGTTTTGCTTTTGTTTCGCTCGAACCTCTCGATCCGCAATGCCTGATCCGCTTTCTTCATTCAAAGCCTTTGCGGATTTAGCGGATTAAACGGTACAAATGCGGATCAAGTGGATCAGACGGTTCAAATATATATTTGAATGAGAAAAATGGATAAAAAATGATCTAAAGTACTGTATATATATATTTATAATAATTTATATGAAATTTGAAATTATTATTTTATTTTTACATAACTAAAAATATTAAAATTTAATAAATATATAAAATTTATTAACTCTCGGTGATTAAATCATTTGGGAGTTGTGAAACTGTTTTGATTTTATTTAATAAGTTTTAATGTTTGTAGGGAATAAATTACTATTGTACATACATGTTTTAAAGAAAAATTATTCTCTTTTAAAAAAGTAAAGAACCGCATATAAAAGAAGAACGCTTCAAAAATTAATATAGCGTAATTACTGTTTTTTTTTTTTTTTGATAACCATGGGGATCCGGAAACTGAGGTCAAGCGATTAGTCCTACGAGATCCACGACAGTATTCTTGCGATTTAACGCTAGCCCGAATAACCAAGAGACTCGAACCCAGGAATCTCCTATTTGGGAGTTACCACTGGGCCAAAATCACCTTGGTTGAGCGTAATTACTGTTGCATGCAGTTCTTACATTTTCTTTGTTATTTTGTATCATTCATATTTTTTATTTTTATTTTATTCTTGAACCACTTATTTTTTTACACAACACATGAATGGAAAAACTAAAAGTGGTTCTCCCACTTCAGCGTATCGACCACCGTTGAACTGCCACCCATTCAAGGCCTAAAACGGAAAACACACAAACCAAGGACTTATTTGAGAACACACCATACACAACGGTACGACAAGGTACAGTGCTTAAGACTCTATAATTAAGTAAATAAGACGATATATAGTATGGATGAAGATTTTGAGTTATGAGGATTGATTGATGGATCAGCATGGTCTGGTGCAGAAGCAACGACGGCGTAGTCCACGGCATTTACCTCCGCCAAAGCCTTCGCCGTGGCACACGTTTCCGCAGTTGCTGTGGCTCACGCATGTACCCTTGAACTTATGGCTCGCTGATTCGCACGTGCGTGCCTCAACTGCGACTGGACCCATCCCTAAAAAACATACACCAAAAACAAAACTTGGTTTAGACTCATAAATTATTTTTTATTTTTTAATCAGGTATCTGGGCCCCACCACTGGCGGTCCCGACTAGCACCGTATTGGACATTAATCGCTCTAAGTGTGGTCCTGGTGAGGGGTGCACTCTCAGGCAGAACCTCTCTTCAGGTATTCACATGAGCCGAAGCTCATGGCTGCGTGGCTCCAACAAGTTATTTACAGCTGCGGGGATTCGAATCCAGGCGTATTGGGAGTTTCACCCTCAACCTGAAATCCTTCCTACCACTAGCCCATCAAGATGGCCATAACTTACTTTCATGTTCTCATGCATGATGCATTTAAATTATCTTCAAAGTTCTTGGAAGATCCAAGTATTTTTGCTAGCTAAGACGTCCACGATATATATAAGCCAAATATAGCGGGAAGGACAATCAATAAAAAAAACAACCACTTAGTATATGACCATTCACTAGAACAATCGATAGAAACATTAAAAAGTAAAATATGTTATCTATAAATGTAAATGATTACATATTTGCATGTAGATATTGAGTTATGAGAGTATGAGTAAGGAACCTGTGGCGACGAATATCATGAACAAGAGGAGAACAGCTGAGATCAAACGCATAGAGATCTTCATTTCAGAGAGAGAGAAAGAAATTTTCAAAGAGAGATATGGTTGGAAACAAATGTTGTGTGTAGAGGGACTATGGAGTTAATGAGAAAGATTTATATAAAGGGACTATAAAGCGAGATAAGAACGACCGAGATTATGGATTAGTATATTACACAATTGAATTTTTGTAGTATTTACTAGATACTTTTGAATAAAATTTTCAAAAGGAAGGTATATCTTTTTGAGCCATTTAATTGTTACTTACCACAGTGGTGTGACGACGATTTGTCGTGTTTTCTTTATATTAGGAAAAATTGCATAAAAAATCATTAAAATGGCAACCGTTTACACTTTAAAACTCGAAAGTTTTTAATAGATCTGCGACTTAAGGTTATCGTTTTGGGTTTGGATAGATTCCATTTGGGTTCGAGTATTTCGGATAAGAGATCGCTGTATCCATATAGGTGATTTATAATTTTTAGTTCGGTATCGGTTCAGATCCATTCGGGTTTGGATAGATTCGGATATTACTCTAGAATACCAAAATTTATCCGAAATATTTTGGTTTTCATTTGGCTCAGGTATTTCGGTTATTTATCACCCGAAAACCCAAAAAATACCTGAAAATCCAAAAATATATGTAAATCAGATTTAGAAAAAAAAATTAAAATACTGAAAATATATCTGAAAACCTTAAAAAATCCAAAAAACATAACAAAAAATATATATTTATAATATTAAAAAAATTTATAATAACCATAATTCCGGGTATTATCCAATACCCATGAATATCAAATATTTTACCTAATGGGTGATTTTTTGTATACCCAAAACTAATCAGATTCGGGTATTTTGGGTCGGTATGATTCAGATTTTTGGGTATATGTTAAAAATCCCAGGGATAGTTTTAAACTAGCAGTTTAAAGCTTCAAATTGAAATCTTTAGCACATATAACCTTCAATGTAGCATTTGTAATCGTACTGCTATTTTTTTTACGATATTTTAATTTTAATAACGGAGAAGTATTTTTCGATAACAGTACATTGATTCTAAGATACAAACTAAGTTTAGTTATCTTTGTTTTCACATTTAAACATTGTTTATCCTATATAATACATTTTGTTATATGTATAAATTTTTTAATTTAATAGTTTAAATCGTATAAAATTAAACAAATTTGATCTGAGAATCAATGTATTGTTGTCACAGGATACTATTTCTTTATCGAAGTTAAAAATATCGTCAAAAAAAATATTAGTATGAACATAAGTGTTAGATTGAAGGTTATAAGTGTTAAAATTTTGTAGTTAAAAACTATCAAGGTTTAAAATGTAAGTGATTGTCACTTTAATGGTTTTTTATGCGATTTTCCCTTTTTTTTCTTCTTTCTTTCACATTTTGTTTGTTTTGAATTTTGTCTATTTGAGGGGGAAAAAAAAATTGTCCATTTATTTGCTTTCACGACACTAATAAATATAAAATTTGGCCCTATGTGAGTCATGTGACAAATTCTTCTCACCAAACTTTAATAGATTCATATTTACTATTCCATCTGTTCTAAATATATACATATATATATATATATATATATTTTTTTTTTGTTCTACAATATATATATTTTATATTATTAAAGTGATTTTTTTGCTACCATCAGTTCATCACGTCTAGAGTTCGACTCCACCTTTCTCTATTTGTGGGGATTATTTCTTCATTCGAAGGAAATAGATCCGTGAACCGACCTATTGTGGCCTACAAAAGATGACAAAAAAAAATGATTTTTTGTTAATTAATGCTAACACATTATAAACTTCAAAACCATTAACTTAAAGTATTTGATTACTTAGATTGCTGTGGATTAATATTAATCAAAAAATCGTTAGTGTGAAATAAAAATTGATTAAAAAATTACACTAAATATTTCTTAATTTATGTGAAAATAACCAAAATTTACATTTATTTGATTAATAACAATTGAAAATAACTTCAAAAGTAAGGTGATATATCATGGTTTTTATGAGTTTTTGCAATGATATAAGTCTGAACTATAGAGTTTTTTTAGTGTTTTTGGAGTCTTTTCTATTGATTACAGGTCTTAAGTACATTTGGAGCTTAATTGGAATTTAGGGAACTTTTTGGGAGTTTTTGCTGCTAAACAGAAGTTATCACCGATCTTAGAGTTTGGTGTCAACCGAAGTTGACACCGCATCCAGACGAGAAGACACGCGAGTTTTGAAGACATGAAGATTTGCAATTTTGGCCCAAAGGCCCACTTATCTACAAAAAAGCTCAAATCATGTTTTAGGAGATTTTTAGGTTTATAAGTCATTGTTTAGGCTTCTTTTCCAAAAACAATTTATTATCTTATTTTCGTAAAGACTTAGAGAGAAATTTGTAGCAGAGCTTTGGAGAGAAAGATCAGACTCCTTCAGAGAAAATTTTGAGCTTCTTTATCTCTATTCTTATTTCTTTTATGCAATCTATATTATTCATGATGTTTGTCACAATCACCATGTCAGAATAGTTTGTGTAACATCCGTGAACCAGAAAGTAGTTTTAGAAGTGGTATCGGACGACATTAGGGATTCAGGAGTGGATTGCATGTGATCTTTGAGGTGTGAATTTAGGATTGATTGTACATGTTCTTGTTTGATTGTTGTACAGTCGGTCCGAGGTTCAAACACTTTGAATAAAACGTGTAAAAAGCTCTTAAATCACTAGTGTCGATCGACACCAAAGGTGGTGTCGATCGACACCGGTTATCTGGTTGATTTCCGGTTTAAATCGATTGATTTGGAATTGGATTTTGGTTTGGTCGAGGGGTGTCAACCGACACCAGCTTCAGGAAAAATCGATCGGTTCGATTTAAGTCGGCCGGTTT
>OVBJ01002469.1:0-17146 GCA_900406535.1 Noccaea bulbosa
AGGTGAGAGCTACAAACTCACGGTGTCTTGCTGCTCCCTCTTTGAAGATAGCTGTAGGAATGTGGACTCTCGGAATGCCTGAATTGGTGAGAGTAGGATAAGTTAACCGTTGAGGAGGAGCCTTTACTTTCGATGCCCAAGATGTTGAAAGCGACATAGCAGCTGAGGAGCTACCGAAGGAACCCGATTTTGTGCCGATCGGAATTGACGGCGGAACAGTGTCCGAGACAATTGAAGTGACGCCAGAGTTACCCAAGGGTAGATCTGGTGACGGGAGAATTGGCCTGAGCCGAGCAACGGAGGAGGAGCCTCCAAAGGAGAAGATAGTCGCACCGGCAGCAGCTGAACTAGGGGGCTCAGATGCGGCATATGGAGCAGCATGTTTGTCCAGATCTCGATCTGGGGATAGAGGGAGAGAAAGGTTGAGGGTTGAGGATGAGGGAGGAGGCGGATCGGGAGGATCCGGATTCGCCGGAGATTCGGAGGTCATCTTTTTCTAAAGCTTTGTATGTTCATTACCACTTTTATGCTTATGCTTGATCATAAAACACAATCGTTTGTTTTTCTCATTTAAAAGGAGTTTTTCTCATTTAAAAGGAGTTTTCTTTTTGTACAAGTTTTAGGAGGTTATTGGAAGTAGAATTTGTGTGGATTTTAAAGATTTTAAAAGTTAAGAAAATTGTTAAATTTATAAAGAGGTTTTGTTAGATTTGAAAAGAGTATGTAAATTTAGAAAATCAATCAAAATATTTTATTGTAATGGATTTTGAAAATCTAAGAGTTATAGGTAGTATTTTGAAATTTTAATTTCATGAGTTAATTTGTTTAAAATTCATCTCTTATTTTTAATGGATTCATGAAATCATTAAAATATAAATTTTTTGAATAACAATGAATTTTGTACGAAATTTAAAAATCATCAGACCAATAACAATGAATTTTAGTAAGATTATCAGAATTCATAAACCAGTAAATTTTAAAAATTCTTTAATATTCATCTCCTAATAACTCTCCTTTGGTTCGCTTTAATTGAATAAACGCTGCCCGCGGTTATTAAAAGATGAATAGAACAAAAAATAAAAAATCATATAAACCACACTTAAACCACATACACACAATAATTTGGTAACGACGTTTGAATGGACTACAAAATCAATTTAATTTTTGGAAATATGAAGGACATCCAAATAAATGTTGACAAATGCTGCACTAATTTATTTTTAATTGATTTCAATAAAATCTATGATCTTGCTTAACATTTTGGAAGATCCGGTGGTGGTGGTGGCAAGGTGGTCGACTTCGTCGGTCCATTCTCAACCACAAAGACCATCCCTAATCCGAATGGTAAGTGAACATCGATATGACAATGCATAATCCACGCACCTGAACAATGTATCCAAAGTCATAAGTTTCATGCATTGATATTGATATTAGTTACATTTCATCGGTTATTTAATATTCTTCTTTGATTAATCCCTTGGATTGGACTAGAACCCGGTTTTGATATAAAGAATTGGATTGAGAGTTTACCTGGGTTATTAGCTGTGAAACGGATCACGGCCCATCCACCAACAGGCACGGCCAATGTGTTACGGAACTGCGGGTTAACGCAATTATAGTACTTGCTCTTATCACGGCCGGTCGGGTCATAATTACCGAACCCTTGAGCCAAGACGTGGAAGTTGAATCCGTGAAGGTGCATCGGATGATTTTCCGCCGCCAGAAGTGCATGGTTCTGCAGCACCACGTCCACCGTCGAGTTGAATTTCAAAACCTTCGCGCTAGTTGATTTCTGAGCGAAGAGAAGTTCCGGGTTTGTTTGGGTTATGTTCGGGTTCGTATAATCGAACTTAACCGGAGGCTGGTCCGGAAAATCCCGCGTGAAAATCCCGTCGACCCCGTTGAAAACCGCTTCCAAAATGGACATCTTTTTGGGCAGGACAAAGGAGTGATTGCTCATCGAAGCTGAGAATTTCGGACACGTGGTGTTATCCGGGCAGGCCTCCAGCGCGAGCCCGATGGTGATGAGCATCTCTTCGTCCACGTGGAGAGGCACCGGGACGTGGTGGGGTCCACCGACTAAGCTAGTGAGGTTGGAGTAGAATCTGTGCGCCGTTGGCGTGTCGAAGAAGGAAGGCAGCTTCGGCATCAAGACGCGCTTCGACATCTGTGTTTTCGACGCGCCGCCGCCGCCGTAGTGGATGACGCCTCTGGTGGTGGTGTTGGGGAATGGCACGGAGGGTGCGCTGGCGTAAGGATGAGCCGCCATGTAGTAGGAGGAGCCGACTGACTGATCTGCGTAGAGTAGCGCGTCGACGGTTTGGCCCGGTGCGATGACGATCACGTCGGTGACGTAAGGGTTGACGTAGACTGCGTCAGCGGCGACAACTGTCAGCCTGTGATTGGCGATCTTGAAAAACATTTGTATGTTCATTGCCGCGTTTATGATGCGGAGTAAGTATCTCTTTCCTTTTACCACGTCTAAGCTAAACATTCCTGTTTCAATATTTGGTTTTACAAAGTTAACTTCGGATAGTTGCAAAAGTTACTCATGGATTTCACACAAAAAAAAAAGAGCATGTTGTTAGGTATGTGACTCGATAATTTATACATGCAACGAAGGTAGGGAAAATTAATAGGGGCAATTGTTTAAATAGTCAACTTTCAGAAACTAATTGCAAAAATAGACCCACCATGTCTAATTGGGTCTGACATTTTTTACATGAAGAATCTACTTTTGTCATTAGGTTCTGAAAATGGACTATTTGGAGTAATTCCCTCAAATTAATATATATGTTATTAATTTAAAAGTGTTCTATGTGTTGTTTTGTTTTTCGAAGAATATTACATGCATGGTGAAAATTAGATTTGGTGCATAGTGTAGTTTAATAAAATGATATGATTACGGAGAGTGGGATGACTGTTTATAACTTTTAATCAACGTACGTGTGCTAAAATACGTCATTTGATTAACAACTTCAATATGGGAAAATCGTAGATGGCCCTTTTTGATTACTAAAAATTATAGCCATTTATAATGAATGCCTAAAAAAGGTTCCTCGTTAGTCATTGATGAATTTTTAAATTTATTTTGACTCACTGTCTTTGGAGCAGGGATATAGGTTTCCGGGTAGGCCATTGATCGTAAAAGCGTCGGAATTGTTTGGAGGGACTCCGGTGGCAATTGCGGCCTCCTCTAACGCCACTACGTCGGTGTTCCACCATTCACCTGTTTAATAAAACAAGATTTATATATAATTAATTAATTACTATTTTTTGTAATAGTTAAAAATATATAAAAGTTTCAATATTTTCGAAAGACATGGACCAACATCCTTCGCATCATTCACCAACTGAACTACTAACGTGTGAGTTATATTAGCTATTACAATATACAGTTTGATATCAATTAAATATATGTTCAAACAAAATTGATATGATCAGTTAAATATATACCGAATAAGATGGGAACTTCTTTGTCGGGTTTGGGGAACGGGTAAGTGTGACCGGATTTAGGGCGGATGACGAGAGCACCGTATACAGTGGCGCGTAGGAAGGACGCGTGTGCGTGCCACCACAAGGTGCCTTCTTGGCCGGTGATGTTGAACCTGTAGGCGTAGCTATGGCCAGGCTGGATTGGGCACTGTGTGATCATACTCGGTCCATCCGCCCAAACTGTTAGTCTATGGAATATCCCGTGCCTGTACACACAATACTAATTAATTAAGAGACTCTTATTTAAACATTAAAGTTCATTAATTAGCAAGTATGACGTAACTGAAAGTTTGAAACTATGTAATATTAATTTGTTGAAAATTTTATTAATTACGATAAAAATATGTATCAAGTTAAAGTACTGTGGAGTTCTCAAGCCGCCTCCTTAAAATTTAATTAGTTCTGACGACCATTCCCAATTTCCCCATCACCTTCATCATAAGTCACTCATTTTTAAATTGTTTGGTACAATACAAGTGCTTCTCTTTGAATAGAGTTTCTTGTAATGGTCTATTTGTGGGAGTTCCATGATTATCAAAAACGCTGTAATTTTTTATTTATTTGTGGGAGTTCCATGATTACAAAAAGCGCTGTCATTTTTTATTCATTTGATTACTTAAAAAAAAAACCGTCACCAATACAATTATTTTGATTAGCCAAGTAGTACCCAAAAAAAAAGTACGGTTGGTCAAATTTGTTATGGTCTCCGTCTTATGATAGTAACCTAACCAATAAAACCCAATTGAATCTCCCTGCGAATTTTTTTTTGTTTTGTTTCCGTAATTTTATAAACCAAGCTAAGAAAAAGAAATAGTAATTCGAAACTGAAACAAGAACCGAAGGGGGCGAAGTTTCATAATCAATATTTTCTAACGAAAAAGACAAAAGTATATTTTATGCAAAAAAGGGAAATAATAACAAAAAGACTGCGAAAGGCTAACGTCTACTAAAGTTAAAAAATAAAAGGGTTAAGAAACCAAAGCGTAATCACATTATCTAAATAATTAATATAACGAAGTTAAATAGTCCATAAATTAAGTGAGTACCAATGAATTGTGATGTTGTGAGGGGAATTGTTGAGGACGTGAATAACGAGCGTGTCACCCTCCTTGACGCGTACTGTTGGTCCAGGCAGGCTTCCGTTAACGACCGTTATCACTTGCCGTTTGCACAGCCGAGACACGGTTAAGTTTTGTACCTGGCAAAATCCAAGTACCTCTCAACGTCGTTAGCGATCGCTTGGTCACTAGTTATTAGTAAAACAAACTCATATTTTCACTTTTTAGTTTCACGTACCGTAAGTCAGAAAATGGCCCTAGCTATATGGCAAACACATGAATTTGATTTTTAAATAAGAATCTTGTTTTAAGTTAACGAACTTATAGAAAATAAACCAAGATGACTGTCGTCTACGCAAGATATACTGACAATACTGTATATAGTTCTAATAAATAAATAAAAATCCAAATATGGATATTAACGGAAGAGAAAAAAATATTATGTATAATTACATTGAAGGTGTGTTCGACAACTGCAGCAGAAGCTATTGAAGACACTGCAAAAAGAAGTAGAGCGCAAGCGAGAGAAACCCTAACACCTTTCATCTCCAAAGAGAGAGAGAGAGAGAGAGAGAGAGAGAGAGAGAGCTAGACCACACAAGAGATGTGTTATGGAGGTTTTGAAGCAAAAGCAGTTGTAGTTCTATTTATTTATAGAATGCAAAGTGGTAACTAACGAAGCAGTAACCATAAGATAATTATGGATTGAATATACAATATACGACATTTCATGATTCTCATAATAGATATATGTATCTATTCAGTATATTTCTATTTTGTTTTAGTCAATAAGAATATAAGATGCATTATGTTGGATTTAAATTTGGATGATGAGATACTGACGATATATTAACACTAAGCCATTAAACCACGACCACTGTTCTCTAGCGTAATCAAACAGTATAGCTGTGTTGTAAAATTGTCGACGTGTGTACATTTGTGCATATTGAAATATATCCTGCTAGCCTATAGGTATTTTTCAATCTGTTAGTAGAAACGTCATTGTCTTGATTTCTAACAGTTGATTAGATTATTATTAATAACAAAAGTCATCCAAATTTTTGCTTCTCAAGACAAACAATCTCACATTCTATTGAATTCAATATAAATCCAATCATAAGTCCAATATAGTTAGCTACTTACCTAATTTGATATCTAAGTAATAACAACAATTTTAGCGACATACTGTATTTCTGTTTATTATGGTAAATCTTCCTTAATAAAATCTATTAAAAAAATGCAGCAACAACGAATTGATATACAAGGACAAAAATTTATAAATTATAATTTGTTGATAAAGTATAAACTAAACAAATAATCAACGGTCCTATTTTTCTTCATTGTTATTGTAATATTGTTCTTTGATTACAGAAACTTAAGTAACCAAAAGATATCCATGAATCATATGAGATCCGTATGATTTAAAAGTTAATTGAATTCGTCAAAACTAAGGAATCAACGAATCCAAATATTGGCTTAGGTTTTATACTTTTATTTAAATGCAAAAAGTGAAAATAATACATGCGACGCACTTCAGACACAAGCTGACATTGTCTCAAATGATATGCATGACAGTTGTGATATCGTGGAACTATTCTTTCAACCATTGATCAAATTCATAAAATATATATTTTATTAGAAAAATGAAGAATTTTGGTACGTGCATAGAAACGGTGCATCAAGTTGAAACTTGAAAGCATCTTAGTCAACTTTACAATACCTTCGAGAAACGTGTTGTATATACGTTTTAAACATATCATCTCTGTATGATCTTTTACTTGTCAACATCATATCTGCATAATACAACGATTTACTTTACTATGATCTGCATGTTCTGGCTTTTTTTTAGTATAAATTTATAAAATTGGATGCGACAACTGTTTCCAGTAACTCTATCTAGTTTTGGTCAATATTTTACGAGGTCATTATGTATATTGTTTATGGTAAAGTCGTAGAGACAGTATATATTGTTGTCAACTGAATTCTAGGTTAATTATAAATGTCTTGTAAATTGTAAACGGCGGCAGTTCTAACAACAATTTGAAAACTCAGTAGTCTTATCATATCTTAGATAGTTAGATGTGTTGTCAAGCAAAGGTCTCTCTCGCGGTCATAATAAATTAATAATGTATCTGTTTCTTGTATGCTCAAGCTTTGTTCATTACAGGCTTCGTCATACGCGGATATATCACCATTGACTTTTCAATTTGTAAACACAGAGAAAATCCTTTTGCATAACAATTAACTGCAAGATCTTGGATATTCTCTAATGAAATTTCGGTTATAGTTGGTCAATGAGTGTTCGATGAAAACGCAATGTAATAGAGCAACAGTTGTTTCTCACACCAAACACCATTTTCCCAAAATTGAAACATTGAAAATATTGTTGAAAGTACGAAAGAACGACAGGTATATAGCAACAATATTTTCCCACAACCATAGATTCTAACCATCTCAAATTATGTTTTGATAACATAAAGCAAATAAACCGTTCGAATTTTGTATTCATAATTTATGGGTCTCCCGGAGGCCAGATTTAGGTTAATAGAAAGCCTCCAATGAGGCCCAATAAACGTTACGTAGTCCCGCGAGTGAAATTTCCCGCCATAGCCGAAAGTTGCCAACCTCCGAAGCTCTTCCGTTTTAATTAAATTTACTTAAATCTCCCCAGTAAAGATAAGGCAGAGCGACTAACGGTAAGGGGTAATAAAATAAATGTAACCAGAAGGGTGAAAGAGTAAATAACAAAAGTAAAAAGATCCCGAAACACTTGCCTGCCCTACGAATCTAGAAGAGAAGAGCGTGTCTTCACGCGATCTCCCAACGAGACCAACGCTTTTACAGTTAAGTCCGGTAGGTGAGAGGGAAGGGAAGCTTATGGAGGGAGAGGTATGGAGACGATCGGAGCCGACGGAATTAAGGGAGGTGGAAGAAGCGACGGCGTGGGATGTGGCAGATGGCAGAGGAGATGGCGATGATGGTGGATACGGCGGTGCGGGAGGAGATGCGGCGGGGGAAGGGGCGGCGAGAGGAAGGAGAGGGAAAGTGCGAGTCAAAGGGACGTGGTCTTCGCAGGAAGACGTTGTGTTGAGTGATCTCGTTGAGAAGTTTGGGCCGAGGAATTGGAGTTTGATCGCACGGAGTATCCCTGGCCGATCCGGGAAGTCGTGTCGTCTTCGGTGGTGTAATCAGCTCGATCCATCCGTTAAACGCAATTCCTTCACTGGTAATTCTCTCTCTTCGAGTCTTCGGTTTTCAATTAGGAATCCGGTTTTCGATCGAAATGGTCCTGCCATCATTTCCTTCTGGAATTTTGTTGAATCACCTGTGGGGGAATTGAGGAATCTAGGTTTTTTCGTCTTTGTTCTTTGAGGAACTGACTATAGAGTATTGATTGATCAAGCATGTGGGTTGCTTCTGAAGTGGAATTGAATCGTGAACTTGGCTGCGGAATCACTACTCCATTTCTTTGGTTTTTGTGTTTTTTTTTTTCTGTGTTTGAAAATTTGGGATTTTGTGGAACTTCTCCTTGAATCCCAAACGAACAACAAAGTTATGTGGTAGCTCCATCGAGACACAGTTTAATTTTGGGATAGTATTAGTAACTTTGCGTGGCTCTAGAGTTTTGTTTGTATTTGGCATTGCGTGGTGGGAGTTCCCATGGTGTGTGTGCATTATTAGCTGATTAGTCTCAAGTTGTGTGTTCTGTTTTATATCAGCTTTAATAGCATTTCCATCAGTAACACTAAACCAGGTACTTTTATTTGGTTTATGAAGCGGTAGAGGATCAAGCTATCATCACAGCGCATGCCATCCACGGAAACAAATGGGCTGCGATCGCGAAGCTCCTCCCAGGAAGAACAGATAATGCTATCAAGAACCACTGGAACTCCACTCTAAGACGTCGATGCATGGACACCGAAAAGGCGACAGATAATAATGTAGGAACCGGAGGCTTAGTCATGGAAGATTCTGGAATTGACAGAACCACGACGGTAGCTTCGTCCGAAGAAACTTCTTCAGGCGGTGGTGGTCATGTAACTACTCCTCTTGTATCATCATCAGAAGGAAAAGAAGACACCTCCATGGAAGTGTCTGAAGAACAATGTGTAGACAAAACAGACGGAGAAGGAGTTTCCAGGCAAGAAGGTAACGATCCTCCTCCAACGACCCTTTTCCGCCCGGAAGCGCGGCTCTCTTCTTTTAACGTTTACAGTCACATGGAAGGGTCTTCCACTCCACATATACAAGACCAAAACCAGTCCCAATTATCTAAAAAAGACACAGCAATGATAAGATTGCTTGAAGGAGCTTACAGTGAACGGTTTGTGCCTCAGAAATGTGGAGGTAGTTGTTGCAGCAACAACTCCGTCGGCGGTTTTCAGCAGAACTCTTTGTTGGGTCCAGAGTTTGTGGATTACTTAGACGCACCAACGATTCCGAGTTACGAACTAGCCGCTATAGCAACGGATATAAGCAGCCTTGCTTGGCTGAGAAGCGGTTTAGAGAGCAGTAGCGTTAAGGCCATGGAAGAAGCAGCTGGCCGGTTAAGGCCTCAAGGCACAAGGGGACATCGAGATCATTATCTTGCATCTGAACAAGGAAAGAACATCACCAATGTTCTGTCCACATAAAAAACGAAAGAACAAAAACAGAGTCCCTGAGATTTCCTTGCTTTTTTTTGGTTTTTGATTTTTTTTTTTTATCTCTTGATCTCAGAGAGCTTGAGTTTTACTTGTAATCGAAGTTGTGTTGTAATTGAGTAGAAATAGTTGTTATAGTTTATGCAATTGGGTCTCCTTCAACTTCCATGTGACTTGTATGGCGTCTGCGTTTACCATATGATGATGGTTTGTTTCACTTTGTAACCTTACATTTTTTTTTTTTTTTTTTTTTTTGTAACCTAACATNAGAACAAGCCGACAATTACTAATATTAATCACAAACACTACCAATTAGTGCCAAGGTGTGATAAAAAAAGGTCCACAATCCAGTAAAGATGAAGATTAAACGGCAAGAAAATCCGGTTCGAGCACACAAAAATCTGATGGTACACCAAGATTCTCTCAAACGAACTCAATGAAGCAAACAAGTGTATCTGCTATGTGTGTGTATTCACATTTCTAAATACGTATGCAGAGAAAGAAGCTGTACAAATGTGGTTTTTATTTTTGTTTTTGTTGCTGTAACTCTAAAAAGCTTCGAGAGAAGAGCCATGTCTAAGTGCTTCCTTAGCTTCAGCCTCCATCCCAAGCTTTAAGAGACAAGCCGCTTGTAAGTAGAGCGCGAATGAAAACTCTGGCGATGCGACCTGAGCTTGCATCGCATCACTTAAAGCCTCGCTGAACATATCGCTCATTAGGTAACACAAACACCGTCTGGCTAATACTGTTGGTGATACCACTGGTGCTCCACTC
Organism: Noccaea bulbosa; assembly: GCA_900406535.1. Classification (NCBI taxonomy): domain Eukaryota; kingdom Viridiplantae; phylum Streptophyta; class Magnoliopsida; order Brassicales; family Brassicaceae; genus Noccaea; species Noccaea bulbosa. The sequence goes on from OVBJ01002469.1 coordinate 9,971, forward strand.
ATGAACTGTTGATAAGAATTTATTATTCATATCCTGATAAAACAATGCATTTTTGTCTAATATAAGAAAAGGTTTCTTGATGATTCAAACTGATACCTCTGTGTAGAATTCGACTGCAGTTTCAAAATCCTTAGCGCGAAATGCGGCATCTCCATGCTTTTTGTAATCTGCATTCTCTTGCATTTCACCCGTCCACATTTGGAATGAGAACTGTGCAATAATAATAATGATGAGATATTAGGATGTAATCAAAGAGGGTGTAATAATAATTCTCACAAACATTTATATTTATACCTCATTTGTGACAACCACATCATCCTCTCCATACCCGAGTTTCTCAAGCAGTTCATGTATGCCACTCAGATCCACTCTCCAGCATGCTTCTCCAAAAGGGGTCAAGCTCAATGGCTGCTTCGTTGCAGGTTTAGTAGATGATGGATTCTGTAATTATTTATACATAAGAAAAGTCTGCAACAAAAAAAAAAAAAAAAAAAAAACCTTGGACGAATTAATATGGTCATGACTCACTGTAACAGGGATGTTTTCTCCTTTAGCATTGGGCCATAACTCAGCTCGTTTCTCAAGTCTTGCAAGAGCTGACATAAGAAACTTTATGCTTGGCCTCTCGTCTGGTTGAGGCCGGAAACAGCGGGAAGCTAGGTGGATTAGTTCTGTTCTATCCTCATCAGAGAACTGACCATCCAGAGCCGAATCCATTAACACCAAATAGTTTTTTCCCCGGAACAGATCAAGCGCCTGTAAATAACATTGACAAATAGCTTAACCCAATGAAACTGCTCAATATATATTTTGCTTTGTGAGAAGAAAAATTACATGGTTTGGTGGAATATGTCTGCCACTCATAAGATCCAGCAACAAGGTCCCGAAGCTAAATATGACACTCTCCGGTATCACAGTACCTACCAAAGTTATGCATACAAGTCTCAGCCGAAGAACTTCAGAATTTTAATCTCTTCAGAAAATCAAATAGAAAACACATATATACCTATACGCAAATATTCGGGAGGAGCAAATGCCAAGTTGGTGCTGTAACTCTTCCCCTCGCGGCTACACTTCATGAGACCAAAGCAAGACAGCCTTGGATTCCCGACCTGTTCAAACACTTATGTAAGAAAAACTTATGATAATGATTACGAATTTACAATTAATATCAAAAGAGAATATTTGTATTTTTTAACCTTATCGAACAATATTCTGTATGTGTTAAGATCATGGTACAAGTCTATTCCCCTATCATTACAGTACTCCAAGGCTGTCGCAGTGTGTAACGCAACCCTCAACCTCATTTCCCATTTCATTGGTCGTTTCTCCCCTGAAAACAATTTCACAGTCAAAACTTAAATGAAACTCTTACTCTTATGGTAAAACTTAATTAGAGCCGCGCGAGTAGATGACATTAACAAGAAGTGAAAATAGTGGAGTCTCTCTCACAGTGGAAGAGATGCTTTGCAAGTGTTCCATTGAGCATGTACTCAGAAACGAGAAGCCTCTCGTGACCTTCTGAGCAACAACCGATCAAATTAGCCATATGCTCACTCCTACACTTGCCTACAGCTCGTGCTTCTTCCTGGAATTAATAAACAATGCCATTTTCATTAAATTTCAGTACCTAATCTGAATCTTTTCACCAAGTCAATAAGAAATGAATTTTGCCTGTCCAACAGATCAGAATCTAGAACACGGCCACATATACAAGAGAAGTTGTTGGTAATATCACCCAATCAAGTCAAATTACCAACGACTTGAATCAGAATTCAGGAATGAACACTAATAACATGAACAACCGACGAAACAGATGAGAAGAATCCAGAAGCTCTAGCCTCTAAGCTTAAACATCACCAGTCAAATCTTATGCAAAGTCGTAAAGAATAGATTCAAAGAAATTTCATCCGATTTAAAACCTAATGGATCAATTTCTAATTAAGCGTCAATAGGTAAAGGACGAACGATGAATTCGGAAGAATCAGGCCAGGAGAGCCTCTGAAACCGCTTGACGGCGATATGTCTGCCGTCGTCGAGCCTCCCTTTGTAGACGATGTTAGGAACCCTCTCGTTGTGCTCCGACACGATGTTGCCGGCGGAGAATCCGTCAGTCGCGACTCTCAACTCTTCCAAGCTAAATTCCCGAAAACTCGGACAAGAGCTTCCTTCGCCGCCTTCGTTATTATCTGCAGCGACCGAAAACGACTATGTTAGTCCTCTCGATCATCGCCTTCTTCAGGATTAAAACGCGGAAGAGGAATGGCTAGAGAATTCGTCGGATTTTTACCTGGTTCGTCGATGACGGTAGATGTAATCGACGGAGAAGGCGATCGGCGCCAAGGCTTGAAGCAAATGCAGCCCATCGCCGGCAATGGAGAAATACGACGAGATTAATTTCTCCGGTGGACTAAAATAAAACTTTGAAGTGCTTGTTGAAACTCCCGCGTCCGGAAAAAAAAAATTACAGATATTTTTTTAAAGATCAATATCAAATTACTTGATGAACAATATATAATATGCTTTTGAAAAAATCAACGTACATTTTATAGTATTTAAAATTCGAAAAATGTCAACAAGATCTTGTTGTATTATAAAGAATTTAGTTTGCTTGTTCCATTTGATGTCCTCATTTGAGCATGAAAGACAACAGATTTTTATTTTAGAAAAAAAGTGACAAGATTTGTTGAGCTTTGTATTCATTTTGTCCTATAATGTAAAGTCTACTTTAGTATCTAGCATTTACATCGAGCATCTACATTTTGGTTTTTTGTTGTTGTAGATTGGGTGAGTATTTGGGTATAATATCATCCATTCTACTAATCTTTTTTTTTTTTTTTGCCAACCATTCTACTAATCTTAATTTATAGTTTTGTTTATAGTTTATACTCCCTCTGTTCCTTAATAGTTGATGTTTAAGTAAAAATGCATCAGGACATTATTTGGATGTATCTGGACTCAAAACACATCCAGATACATCCAAACACATTTTTCCTTAAACATCAACTATTAAGGAACAGAGGGAGTATAATTTATCACATCTATACTTGGACTTTTAAAATCTTTTGAAATATATCGTTGTCAAATCGTTTTGGTATATACTGCTGAATACTGGCAATAAACACTTTTAGAAACTCTAGTGTTTATAATGGGACGCTCGTTTGGCTAATTTATATAAAAATAAATACATACACCTATTAAAAAACGTTTCACAAACTCCACGAATTGGCATCCGTACAAATTACATAAGAAGTGGATTATGGGCTCTAAGCTAAAGGCCCATTAGTTTGATGATATAGGCCTAAATACAAGTTTTAACTTAACGATCCTTCTATGATATATTATGGGCTCTAACTAAAGGCCCATTAATGTTATCCTCTAGACTCGAGCTTTCATCTTGGTTGATTTGATCGCCGGTTTCAGTCACCGAATCTCTTTGAATCTTGCGATCATTCTTTCCATGGCGCTTCATGGCTCTGGATTTTCATGCAAAGTAAGTTATACTTTCTCCTTTTTCAAAGACATTTCATCTGATTATCTCCCTTGATTATGAAGCTCCAAGTTATGCTTATCTATGTATACGCTTCGTATCCAATCTCGGGATGTTGTCGATTGTCAAGAAGAACCCATTAAGATTGGATGAATTATGTTCCATCTGCATAGTTAGAATCTTGTTTTAGTCCAAAAATTCATAAGGATTAGGTGTTGTACTTGAGGTTAAACCCTAGAGGAAATGAAATTCAGATCGATGTGATCAATGTTTTAGTCAGAAAATGTTTGAAATTGTAAGTTTCTTTTTCAAGATCCCAACTTGTTGTTACCAGTCAGTTTCCCACTTGAGCATCTTTGATGAGTTTTCGTTTTATTGCCAATCTCGCTTCAAATCTTTTGCTGACTGATAGGTTTCAAACACAGTAGAGATCCCTTGTCTGTTTGGTGGCTCTACGAAGCTGCTTCACATGCCTAAGTCACATCCGGTTCATTGCAATATGGTTTCGGGCAGCAATACATTCGGGTCGGGTCGTCTCAAGCTGCAGCACAAAGAACCGTGTGAGCTTTTACTCTTGCAAGAACCTTGTTTCCATTTCTTTAGTATTGGTTCTGTTTTAACTGTTATCCGTAACATCGTGAAGCAGGCTCTCGTCTCAGGCCGTGCCGAGTCAAACACGAAGACAATAACAACCAAACCGCAGATGTCGAAAGCATATCAGCGGATGAGAACTCGTTGAAGCAAGATCTCGAGACTGCGATCCAAGAAGAGAACTACGTGGAGGCAGCTAAGATCAGGGATAGACTAAAAGAGCTTCAGGAAGACAACAAAGCCTCTGTTTTATCAGCCAACGCTCGGTTCTACGAATCTTTCAGAAACGGGGACTTGGCCGCGATGCAATCTCTGTGGTCGAGATCGGGAAACGCGTGCTGCGTCCATCCAGGAGCAAAAGGGATAACCGGGTACGATTACGTGATGGAAAGCTGGGAACTTGTGTGGATGAACTATGAGTTTCCGTTGAAGATTGAGCTGAAAGATGTGGAGGCTCATGTGCGAGGAGAAGTAGGTTATGTAACGTGTATGGAGTTTGTGAAGACGAAAGGGAGTAGTAGCTGGGGAGCTCAGTTTGTGTCCAATGTGTTTGAACGGATCGATGGGGAATGGTTTATTTGCATTCACCATGCTTCTCCTTTTGATATTTGATCAAACAACCGAAGAAATGTGGTTGCACAATTTAGGAAGGACTCTCTTCTGTTTTTATTTTACTTTGTGGTTGGAGATAGGGACCAAAAGCATTAGAGAGAAACAATAAGAGGCTTAAGTTTTTGACGTTTGATTTGTTGTGTTTGTACTCTGTATGAATTTTATTTCTTTGTAGGAGCAACAAATTTTACATAATTCGACTATATCAGATTTGAAAAAGTTTATGAATAATAACATACAAATATTTTTTTTGTATGATTTTTGTTTTTGAGACGATATCGAATCATATTTGCCCAATCTATTTCTATGTTTTTTTTTTTTGGTAAAACTATTTATATGTTTAAAGGTATAATTTGAATTTCCATTCTAATTAGATGTTCTTCAACTTCACTGATGACTAAGCTACTTTTGTTTCGTAAATGATACATCTTTAAGATTATCTTATTTTAATATGCTTACCGTACCAGCTGGTCTCTTTTATTATTTTGTAGTTTCATAAATTATGATTGATGGTGACATGGTGTTTTGGATCAATCTTCATAACCAAATGCGGATCTACTTAGACTAATAGTGGTTCAAGTGACACACTAAAAATTTTAATTTTTTGTTTTGTTCAAAGCTTCTAAATTTGTTAATTGAAGTAGGTTAATTTTTTTGACATCTATTAACCCATTGCTTTTGGTCCACTAAAATTTTAAAGTCCACAGACTTGGTTTTACCAAAAAAAAAAAAAGAATTTGCTAATAATCTTAACCCAATTAGCCTAAGCCTATATCATCACAATTTTTACAAAATAGTTTAATGTAAAATATTATGTATTTTTAAGAATTTTTATTTATTATATATATATATATATATAATATATACATTTTTGTAGTTATGTTTTTGATTCTGGTAAAAAAAATTCTAGATCAGCCACTGTTCATAACTACCGCATTCATGAGATATTGCCGTAATTCAATTGTTTTTCCTTCCTCAGTGATGACTGATGAATGACTTAGCTACTTTAATTTTGTAAACTTTATTTATACGTATCTGTAGGATGATGACTCATTGCAATATTGCATTAACGTTGTCGTTGTGTTATTAACTAAAGTGAAGCCCCTTGCAAATATTTTTTGTATCCGTTAATTTTAAATATGATAGTTTTGTGCTAATTTTAATTTATTGGTTATTTTGAATTAATCTAATCACTCACACTAAAAATATTGGTTAATGTTAAAAAAAAAGATAGTGGTTATTTTGAGTTATAGAGGTTATTATCCCGCGCTACGCACGAGTTATTTTATTAAATATTTTGTTATATAATTTAATTAATTATAAATTTATTTTTTGAAATATAATATATATTAATTCCAATATATATGTGATGTGAATTTAAATATCTAAAAATTTAAAATTTATAACAAAAATACATTGTGATTTAACTTAAAGTCTTACTTAATTTAAAGATGAAAAACATAATTTATGAAAAAAAATTAAATTCATAATATAAATCATCTTTGTTCACCATGTTTCAATACATTATTGTTTACTTATTTATTTATTTCTATCTATATATATATATATATATTTACATTCAACACCTATATATTTTATCAGAGAGTTTCACATTGTAATATATATTTGTCAACCAACTAAAGCACATTAATTGTTTTATTTAAAAATTTGTTTTCCTTTTCGTTTTACTTGTTGTTGTAATGTTTCGGCATAAGAAACCTTTATTCATAAATATATTTCAAGATCATGGCATTTTTTTTTTGACCATAGGCTTTTGATCATGGAACTTGAACATCTTCTCTAGAGCTCCTCATGTCTATATAAACCTCAATTATTATTAGCACTTACAGAAATATACATTGGTGAGAGATTTCAAAGTAAATTCTTATATGAAAATAATTGCTTACATCAATCATGCTCATAAATTGTTTGTCCTTTATATTGCTTAAAATCGTCTTTTTCACCATCTAAACCATCCTTTAGCTTCATCCACATTCTTTAGAATCCTATCCACCGTTCTCCTCTCACACACTCAAGTACCTTATTTATTTTCTTCTTCTTTTTTTTTTTGTCATTTGGACCCGGATGAACTTCTTATTCCTCTTTTCTCAGTGACAACTTCTTCGTAGACCAGTTTTTTTGCTTTTCTAATATCCTGACGGCTTTTTTATCTCCTGTTTGGTTCTTGAATTAATCATCAATTGTTTCCATTATGTTTTTGACTTCATATCACCATCTCTTTATCACTTTCTATCCCTATACCCTTTATTTGGAAAAACCCTTTTTTAAAAAAATTGAAATTTATTGATAAACAAAAAAGAAAAGGAAAAAATATATACAAATCTTCTATTTGTAAAACTGGAAATGTGAACTTGTAAAACTGGAAGGACAGGACTTTAGCTTGAAAAGGGCCAAGACAGAGCAGAAATATGATTCTGAAGCTCTTTCTCAATGGTTTGCGCCTTCCTAGTTCCTACTCCATC
>OVBJ01002470.1:0-17694 GCA_900406535.1 Noccaea bulbosa
GACTTCTTCCCCACAAGAAGGCTATGCATAGAATCAAGCTTAGCATTAACTTCAGCAATCTGGCTTCCATCCAAATTTCCACCAAGTCTCTTCGTCTCCAAATCTGCATTCTTGGTACTATTGCTAGATGCCAAGTTCTCAATAAGCTGGTAAGCTTGGTCTGGATATCTGGTGTTGAAGTTACCATTGCTCGCAGCTTCGAGAGCCATCTGGTATCTCCAATTAATTCCCCTGAAGAAAATGCCTAGCAGCTGAACTTCAGTGAAACCATGGTGTGGACAATCTCTCTGGTATGACCTGAATCTCACCCAAGAAGCCTTAAATTCCTCTGTAGGTCCTTGAGAAAACTGTGAGATGTTGTTTCTCAACTCCTCAGACCTTGCATCATCAAAAAAATTATTCAAGAAGGCATTCTTGGTGTCATCCCAATTAGTCAAAGATCCTGGCTGCAACTGCTTCAGCCAATAAGCTGCATCCCCAGCAAGAGAGTATGGGAACAGCTTGCAGAAAAGGTAGTCATTGCTGACTCCATTGGCCTTGATGCTGTTGGCCAGATCTTCGAACTTCTCAATGTGGTCCATGGGGTGTTCATGAGGAAAACCATGAAAGAGATGCTGACCCACAAGAGTGTAGTATGCAGGTTTCAGCTCAAAGTCATTCCTCTGAAATGAAGGAGGTCGAATCACAGACCGATTAGCATAGAACAAATCAGGCCTATTGTGGTCTCCAAGTGTGCGATTCGGTACAGGCCGAGCTTGTGGAGCTGCAGCTGCAGCGACATTATTGACCACGTGCTGAGCTTGCGCAGCTGCAGGTAGAGCTGCAGGTGCTTCCTCAATCACATTCCCAGCATCATCAAGCTTCTGCCCTGCTTCATTGCGCCTGTTTCCCTCTCTATCAACCAGATTGCCATCGGCATCTTCTCTCAAAATTATTGGCCTGTTCATCTCGATTGGCCTAAAACTAAAAATCTAATGGCAACGCAAGAGACGATTGGCAACGGCGCCAAAAACTTGATAGGTCTAAGTTTTCCCTATTAATCAACTGCAAGTGTACAGCAAATCAATGTAGTGTATAGGGTATCAATCCAAACGTCTATCAGTTGCACAGTAAATTCTCATATTCAAATCAAGCTAAGAGAGTAATTATGAAAGTAAAAACAACTAAAAGTAAAGAAAGCAACAGAACGATTGACGAGGTTAAATTCAAGAGACAAAGGTTAGGCCTTGGGAATTTCTCAGGTTGAATCAGAAATTGCAGAGTAAAAGTAATCAGGATATAATTAAGCACCGTTCTTGAACATGAATTCTAATGTAAAATCAACTAACTTTCGTTGCGAAGATTGTCTATGTCTAAGCCCTAGAATTCCAAATTCTTTTGCAAATTCTATAAACTAAACAAGCATTAATCTCAGATTCAATTGTTCACAAAATAACTAAACCAAATTTCTTTGCAGATAGATATTTTGCTCATCTAAGATATGTCGGGAAATCGATAATACTTTCGCATCTATCAATTATCCTAAGATCAGATTCTAGGTCGCGAAGCTAGAATAAGCAATAAACACAATCTAGATGAAGAACTCTAAAGATTATCCTAAGCAATTGCAATTCTTCTTCAACCCTTGAAAAACCCTAAACCTAACAAGGAATCTACTCAGACATGGTGATTGAGACTAACATCATGAATAAGAAAGATTGCATAAAAGAGAAAAGTAGAAATAAAGGAGTTCAAAATCTTCTCTGAATGAGTATGATCTCTCTCCCAAGCTCTGCTACAAATCTCTCTCTAAGTCTCAATGAAAATAAGATAATGAAAAGTATTTGGAAAACAAACCTAAACAATGGCTTATAAACCTAAAAATACGATTTGGGCCAGTTTTACAAATAAACAGAACTTCTGGGCTAAAACTGTAATTCTTCCAAAGTGCAGGATTTTCGTCTTTTACACCAATGTCTGTGAACGCCAGTTTGTCTTGTTTTTCAGCATAAATCTCCAAATAAGCTCCAAATGGCTCCAAATACATCTAGGACCTGTAATCACTAGAAAAGACTCCAAAAACACTTAAAAGACTCTATAAGTAAGACTTATATCATGGCAAAAACCCATAAAAACCATGATATATCACTGAGTCTTCTTAAGATGATCCCATTAACTCTTGCTTGCATAAAGAACTGTTTCTATCATGGATTTGTTGTTGAGTAGCTGTGCGGGCTTTTTCTGCTTTCGTAAAGCTAGGATTTGTAAAGGGGTCAACGTTTTTGTAGGTCCGGACAAGTTTGAAGACTCTTGATGATATTTTGAACAAATAGGAACTCGGAAAAGGTACCCATGAGGAGATCGATCGAGATTCCTGCTTCTAAGAACGGATCCCCAAAAAATTTCATGGTCACCCTACAATTGCTTCAAAGATTAGATATGATATGGCTTATTTGCATTCAAACATGTTTCCGAATGCTTTGATATGGCTTTTGCGTTACTTAGAAGTTACTAAAAATCAGTTGAAAAAAAAAAATTATACACATCCTAGTGAGAAAGGGAAAAAAGAAAAAGAAAAGCAACAAACTGTAACAAAGACATTTTGACTCTCGATGTGAATCACATCGCAATGCACACTACTTTCAACTGGATCGTATCGTAATAATAATGTTATATCAATATTATTCCAGCTCTTTCTGGTTTTGGGTAAGGCTAAGAACTGTCTCTTGCTAGGGTTCCAATCTATTGAACTAAGTCCATTTGTAGCTCCAATTATCCATTCACAAAAGTACAGCCAAGATTCTAAATGGTACCAATATCCTCAATGCAATAAGTGGTCAAGAATAAGCTGCTCAAGTGTAGAGTTTAGCTACATAGAGTTCTTACGATCAGTCATCACACTAGCAGAGAACTTAGAGGAGTAAAGGAAACCGAAGAAGTGGAAAATGCACCATACCAGAACTTCAAGAATCCATGCCTGCGAAAATAAAAGAGCAATGTAGTTCTTGCCAAGAAAAGTCTGGATGAATCTCTGTGCAGTGAGCAAAATTAACCGGTTTGGCTCAATCAAAGTCTTGCACTTGTGAGCAACAGGACCACCAAGCTGCATCACCCACTCTGGCTCAACATTAGCATAAAACACGTCTCCAATCGCAATAACATCGTCATCTGATCTGAAATTAGTCTCCACTTCCTTCCTCAGCTGTCTCAATATCTTCTTCCTATGGCGTGTCTAGCTTCCCTCCAATGGTAATCCCCAAAGCTTTCAACTTTGTCATATGCTCTTTGTCTACATAACACGGCTCCGGTCTCGAGAAGTAACATATGAATCTATGGATATGAAGATGATGATGCTTCTTCCTGTTCTTATCCTTCTTCCAAAACTCCTTAAAAGAAACCACTACGCATTCCTCCCTAAACAAGCATTGATTCCGTCAATGTCAATGATTCTGCTGTAATGGTAATCAAATCTATGGCTAGGGATCACGAGGATCCGACCCAGCAATGCTGCAAAGAACATATGCTTCTCCAGGAAAATCAAGTTATTACTCATCTGGCCAGACAAGCAAATGGCGAATAGAAACTTATCTGGCCTCGGTTTCCATTGAATCTTCTTCCTCCCCGCCAACTTCTGATCAACTGTCCGGCAAATACATACCGGAGAACCATCTGATGATCCGTCAATACTGACATTTCCAGTTTTTTGCCGCGAAAGTGATGCATTTTGGATCTGTCTGTTCAGTGACATATGCCTGAAAACTGCAGATCTCACGTCTTCGATTGTAGAGGAATTCGACAATGTGTGGTTCCAGATTGAGAAGAGATCGATTTCCTGCTTCCTGAGAAGATATAGCGCTTGAAGATCCGATTCCTGAGCCCGACCTGTCCCAGTGTTTTGCTGGAACACAGAAACATGAACTTTGACGGAGAAGTAATCGCCGAAATCGGAGGAAGATGACAATGAGCGACTGAGCTTGAAATTCCGTCTTAAACGTGATCGGAGACTCTCCACGTCGAAGGTAGGTCGTTGCTCCATGATTTGAAAATCTGTTTCCTCGAGCAGATCCCCGTGACCGCCTTCTGTCTTCTGATACACATATTGATACGACACCGCTGTATTGATAAATGAAAGGAGATACGGGTTGGGTCAAATAGAACAACCCGGATCACACCACGTGGCATTACTCGATTCGCTACTTCCAATCACAACACATAGTGATGCGGCGTCGCTTCGTATCAAGGGAAAAAAAGGTTAAGGGCCATTAGCCCAATAAAGAGTGATACGGGCCGGGTCACCAGAATAACCCGGGTCTCGTTATCTATCCACCGCCTCCTGGTTCCAGCGTCAGACATCTTAAAATTCATGCAAAAACCCTCTCCTCTCTAGACAGTAGAAGAACAGATATCTCCTTAATATATTGCTACGTATAATCTTACAGTACATTCTGGTTTGTGTCGCAGAGGAAGGGCTTCGAGTTCATGGGCTGAATGAGCTCCCAATGCCTTCTTTAGGTACCTTTTCTGGTAATTGTTTTCCAACATATATCCTGCAGTGATGATATTACTCTGATTTTTCTGATTACTATTATTTAGTACTCGACTTTCAGTGTTGGAGACTCTTTCTTCTCAGTTCTGTTTCTTGTCTATTGGGTATCATTCTCAAGTATCCGTTCATTGCATTAGCAATCTTAGGTCTCCACAAAGCTAAGCTTTTTAAATGTTAACATATTGATAGTTACTGAACGACTATTGCTTTCAATAGTTTGTAGGGAATGTTTAGTCATCTTCTTAGCTCCTGGAGATAGTTATTTGGTTTGACTTGGAGAAGAAAGATAAGAAAAAACTCAGTTGCTTAAAAACTGTGACTGTTTATTTATGCAAGGACAAAGATTGCAATGCAAGACCCAAAGGTGATGTCATGTAAGAATGGGTAAATAGGGCGTTGGAGTTTATGTTGCATCAGATTTTTCAATCCCCTCATAGAACCTTTTGTGTCATCTTCCATTCGCAGATCAAGCTGATATGCTTTTGTTACCATAATCTTATGTTTACAGCCAGGAGACGCGGTTGAAGATTGGAGAAGGAGTTCAGATAAGATGGGCAAGGCGTAAGGAGAGGAGAAAAGTGCAGGAGACATGTCATTTCGAGTGGCAAAACTTGTTAGCAGAAGCTGCTAAAGAAGGATATACAGATGAGGAAGAGCTTCAGTGGAACTCTTACAAGATCATGGATCAACAGAATCAACTGGATTGGCTGGAAAGTGTAGAGCAGAGGAAAGCCGCTAGGGGAGCTAAAAGCAACAGAAGAGCGCCAAAATCTCCCGAACAAAGAAGGAAAATCGCAGAAGCCATTGCTGCTAAATGGGCTGATCCAGTAAGTTGCCTAATTAAACCAACCTTCTTGATGTTTTCTTTTCTTCTTGGCCATGTTTTAACTTCTTTTCTTAGTCTTACCGTGAAAGGGTTTGCTCTGGCTTGGCAAAATACCACAGCGTACCTGCTGATGGTGTAGAGAGGCATCGCAGAAGACCAAGTGGCAATGCAGAGCCTAGAAAGAAGAGCCCTACAAAGAAAAGTACAAGAGATTCAGAGACCGAACCGCAATGCCAAGTTAAAGTGGTGAAAGTACGGAAGCGCAGAACACCAGTGTATAAAGCTCCTTTGGCGAGTTCTAAGCTGGAAATGATCAAAAGTATCAGAGAAAAACTAGTGGCGGAAGAATCTAAGAAGATGGATGCTGTGGAACGAGCTAGGTCAGTTTGTCAACTGATGATATATCTCAGTTTTGGAATTGTGCGGTTACGTTAACAAGAAGTAACCTTTTTTCTTCTTCTCAGGCTTTTGATCTTGGAAGCTGAGAAAGCTGCGAAAGTCCTTGAGATTGCTGCTATGAAAAGCCCTGTTGCTCAAGCGTCTTTGTTAGAGAGTAAAATGCTCATAGCTGAAGCAACACAAATGATTGAATCTATTCAGATGATGATGGGAGCTATCCATATCTTCTCTCACCTCAGCCTAATGACAGTTAATCCGAGACCGAAGATTATACAAACGATCAAGAGAAAGCAGGAGAGGTTAACGGAACACATACATTCCCTATCAACGGAGAGAGTCTTCACTTGAACATGAAATCTAACGATTTTCCGACATTCAACATAGAAGATAGAGAGGATGAAATCAAACTCGGAATTATTCCCCAGCCAAACGGAACCAGAGTGTATCCAGCAGCAGAGTCTATTGGAGCTATCAACCTTACTCAAATGTAACCAAGAAGTGGGTTCGTGGAAGGCTCGTCGAACTCACAGAAGCAGCCTAACTTCTTCTATCAAACTGGACTGGAAATGAGGTAATAATAGTGTTATAGCGGTTTTAGCAGAGACAAATATTTTTGTTCGGTCTTAGTGATTCAAAATTTTTGGCTTATATTATTTGGTGTCAAGAGTTTGAGGGGTGCAGTTTCCAGTTTCTGACTTGCCAATTGTATCTATAAACTCAGTTGTATGTCAAGATTTTCAGGTAAAATACTAAAACCATAGTTTCATATCCAAATAAACAAGAAAACTCTTAACTTCAAAGATCATGTGGATTAGTTCTGTTTAGAAGAAAGAAGTATAAACGCTTACATAAGCTTCGCATTCTCTATAAGTTTGGAAATGTGTAACCTCTTATGGAAATCAACAGAATCAATTTCCGGAACAACTCGAAGACTTACGGTCGTGATAATGTTCCAGTCGAGATTGTAGTAGAAAATGCAGAAACGATTTCGCGTAAATGTTCCGTTAAGCCCAATTTCGCCACTACCAATCATTGCAGTAACGAAGAGTGGTTTCAGGAGGGACGGACGTTGCATTTGGTGCATATTGAACAATTTATTCTTCTGCATTCTCTAAACCCCCACAAAACAAACAAATCAGAGTGAAAACCATGATGAATATGGCCCCTAAAAACTGAATTTCTCAGACCTAACGTCAAAGCAAACCATGGAACCTTTTTGGTCAATGATTACTTGATAATACAAAATACCATTGATGCATATTCCCGCGCCTTCGTTAAGATAATGAAATGTGCAACATTGAACCTTTCTCCAAGAAAGATTTGCTGTCCCTATTGACTTATGATCCAAGAAACCAAGTGCTAAGCAATACCTTGAACTTTTTTCCAAAAGATCATAACCAAAATAAATCCTCTCCTCTGAAAGTCCCTAGTTTGATGTCACTTTGGGTGTAGTTACGTACTCATCTCAAGCTAGCTGCCTCATCTTTATAGATTCAATCAGTTGTGTTGCTTTAGCTATGAGCTTTTTACTTTTTAACAAAGATGCTTGAGAAAGAGGGCTTGGAGGTTAAGACGATTAAAACTAATTAACTTTTTTTTTATCTATGCATGTAATGTAAGATCTAAACTCTCGTGAGGATGGAAACTGTATCATAAAGTTAAGAAATGATGGTGAAAATGTATATTGCTGGTTTATAACATATTAGTTTTCTTACGTATTTTATTGTTTTTCTTTGTATGGATGAAAAACGTGCATGGCCCTATGCAAGGAATAATGTTGAGCAGTGAAAATGTTAAAAAGTGCCCCATAAAACAGTCTAAAAAAAATAAAAAAAAGCACAGAGTGCAGCACACAAAAAAGTCCACGTAAGAGGAAAGTGGACTAGTGGGCCAGGTAACCTTTGATGACTTTGTTCAAGCCATCAAGAAAGTCAGTCTCGGTGACCGTGAGCCAGGTAACCTTAGATGGCTTTGTTCAAGCCATCTTTGCTCTGATGGCAGACAGTGCAGCTTCCGTGCACACAATACGGATATCATCTCCTGGAAAAAGAAGATGCGAATCAGAACAGAGAACAGAGAAGCTTGAGAGGAGAGCCGGTGAATGGTTTATTTACCTGTTTCCTTAGGGCAGAGACGAGCAAGGAGTTCGAAACGGATGTCCCTTTGGCATTTCAAGGTCCGTGAGTGAATCTTGAAGATCTGTGTTCTGTCTGCCAGATCAGGCAGAACAAACTCAACCCGGCGGTGAACATGTCCTAAAACACCAGTGTCCAGAACTGTGTCGTCAAGCTTGCAAGAGAGAGTAAAAAACAAGAGAAACATTGCTCTCTGTGTGTGTAATAGTCACCTGTTTGTTGCTATAATGACGCAGACGTCCGTCGAACTCCTAAACCTGTTTCGTAATCTCAAACATGGTACGCTGGACTTCGTCATCAAATCGTGCACCAACAGCAATGGCATCAAATTCGTAAAAGAAGACAATGCAAGCTTCTTTGGACCTTGCCATCTGACAAAGCGAGTTTCAGAACAAAATATAGCAGCCTCAGATAGCAAAAAGGAGTTTAGACAGCCAATTACCTGAAACACTTCACCAACGATCATAGCTCCTTCCCCAGCAGACTTTTGAACTAACTCACTGCCAGAAACACTAAACAGACATCTGTTCGGTTGGCCACAGCTCTGGCCACCAGAGTTTTACCGGTGCCTAGAGGATCGTGGCATAGAACAACAGCCTTGGGAAGATCTACTCCATGCTTCAGCAATGGGAGTTCAACAGTTTAAGCAAAGACAACAAGGCTTTTTAACAACTTTCTTCCTTAAACAACAATACCAAAAACCACAAGGTAACCAGAGAAGACAAGGACACAGTCATACACACCTAGGTCTGCGACTTCGGTTAACGGGTTGGGTTCGGGTAGGTTAAATAGGTTTTTGGGTATTCGGGTTCGGGTCAGATACGGGTAAACATTATCGGGTTAAGGTAAAACCCAAAAAAACCGATTTTCTTCCTTCTTCCTTTTTTTTTGTTTTGGACGAAATTCTTCCTTCTTCCTTCGTCTTCTTTCTCTCCTTTAATGGCTTCTTCTTTTTTTTTTTTTTTTTTTTTTTTTTTTTTTNGGGCCGAAGCCCGTACATCTTCCCAGGCCCGAAACCACAGCATGTAATATTGGTTCCGTCCCAAGCGGCACCATCGTCCACCATCTTCTTCATTGACCTCTTCAGATCTGGATCCAGCGAGCACCAACACCGGAGATCCAGAGGAGGCCGCCGGAGGAAGTGACTGGACTGAAATCGCGGCGGTGGTGGAGGAGGAGGGAGCGACTGGGCAGATCACACGTCTCCCAATTCCGATTTCCTCCATCACTCCTTGAACAATCCAGCTTTATAGCTATCCTCAGAATAAAACTAGCGAAAGGTTTCATCCCAAAGCTGGTCAGCCTCATGTTGAGTTAACAACAACAACAAATTCACAATTTGTCTTCATCAATTCGTTAAGAGTACACGGTCAACACTTTCTTTCAAACCACTTACCAGTATTAGGGAATATATCCCACATCGGAAGTTGGAAGGGATCTTACGTAATATATAAGGAGCATGGGCCACTCTACTCATTGCCAATTGGTTTTGTATTAGAAGCCCATGTAACTTAACATGGTATCAGAGCCCGATCCACACAATCCAACCCGATCCGACTCAAAGTTGGTCCAATCATCGATCATGCCCAAAACTGGTGCTGTCGATCCAAAGCCCCAAAGAGCCATTGTCTCGAGGAGGCGTATTAGGGAATATATCCCACATCGGAAGTTGGAAGGGATCTTAAGTAATATATAAGGAGCATGAACCACTCTACTCATTGCCAATTGGTTTTGTATTAGAAGCCCATGTAACTTAACAACCAGATCATTATCCGGTGACAAATAATTGATCATCTATTAACTAAGCAGATTCACGACGTTTACATTTTTTTTACAAGCTTTTAATTAACAATCAAAGAAATAAATAAATAAGCAATCAAAGCAATAAATAAATAAATAAGCAATAAATAAGCAATCAGCAAGCTTTCAGTTAACCACCATTCGTAGTCTTTCTTTAGTTTTTAGTTTGTTCTAAAAGCTTTTCATAGGTTTAGCTAAAACTTAATCCCTTCTCCCTATCTGTTTCTATCTTTTGTATTTGGTTCTTTTAAATTAATGAAAACCCTTTGCAAAAAAAAAAAAAAAAAAAAGCAATCGAAGGATTACTATTAGCATATACTTTTTCTTTTTTTTTATCAAGTTACCCGATCGAACTAGCACAATATTAACATAGTAAGAAGTGGAAATTAAAAGATTGGTCGTAGTCTCTAATAATTATGTTGAATGTGGCTTCTCTGAATATTTCTGGCGTTGTCCAAATGTGGGTGTCCACCGGCAATACTCATGTGGTCCTTTCTCAATTTCCTCTTTTTGTACGGTTCAAGACTTAAAATTATCGACTTTTGCTACTATTAAATTATCGACCTTTGGAGCTTTGGTTCACGACACGGCCATAGACTCTGCCTCTTCATTTTGATAATTTGCATCTTTTTCAGTTCATTACTAAGTTTTCGAATTTACTGTAACACTTGATGTTCAAAGGACTTTTTACATTTAATTCAATTCAAAAAAAAAAGTTATCGACCTTTGCTTTTGATGAATATAAAACTAAATTGATATATTTATGCCTGTTCTTTCTACTATACGGGAGAGTTGGTTAACAACAGGAAATACGGGTGGGTTCGTTATTTTAGTCCCAACAAATAATATTTTTGAAAATAGACCACGGTATGATTATTTTAAGAGTGTCAAATCTTTAGAACCATAAAGACATCATCATTGCCAATATAGGTTCCGAGTACGAAAAAACAAAATAAGCTGTTGACTTAGCTCCTCGAAAACGCTCTCGGGCACGTATACCGAGGCACGACTTCCACCGTGTAGTCAAGTCACTTTCTCTCTCGTCTTCCACGCTTTTACCCAAAATAGAAAGTTTTTTCAAACTTCTTTGAGCTACTGAGCTAGCCTCGCCGTGGTTCCGCCCCCACCTACGGGTCGGAGGGTCCTTCCATCCACCGGTAAGTAGCCTGTCTCGACTCACTATGGCCTGCAACGCCAGTTTTTCTTCCCCAACAAGTTGTCTCTAGTTCCCATCTACTATCCTCATCCTCGTCAAACTTCATATCCCACGGCTCCTCGTCAATACTTCTTTGAACAAAGCTTTCGTTGCTCAAACCACCATCAAATCTCTTCTTCCCCATCTACTTCAAGAACTATGGCGAGAAGATTCTCGTACGCAGAAAAAGGGAAGGCTTTAGAGTTCACCGCAGTTCCACCACCACGAAAACGCATCAGAGCACCAGAGATGGACACTACTGACCTTGTCAACCAGAACTCTCTGACGCTCATTGGAAGGCTTACAAATCCTCAGGAACAACGTATGGGGCCAATGATGTCCTTTTTATCCAGCCGATGGGAGGTCCGGGGGAGAGCAGTGGGCTCAGACCTAGGAAATCACTGTTTCCAATTCAGATTTGACTACGCTGAAGATTTGGAAAAGGTACTAAGGAACAGACCTTACCAATATGCCCGTTGGATGTTCATCCTCCAAAAATGGGAACCGGTTATCTGCTCATCTTTTCCGTCCCAGATCCCGTTCTGGATCCAACTCAAAGGCATACCCCTACACTATTGGAAAAAAGAACTTCTCAGCGATATCGGTCAAGCCATTGGTGATTATAAGGAGCAAACACTTACCAAAACATCGGCGAAAATCAAAGTGGAAATTAATGGACTACAACCTCTGACCAAAGATGCTGTCATTGAATTCGAAGGAGGTCAAGAAGCGATAGTTACCTTTGAATTCGAAAATTTAGGCAAGCACTGCTCTTACTGCTACAGACTGAACCATGAAGTGGATTGTTACCTGGAGAAACCGCTCTCACAACACTCACAAAACCCTAAAAAGGACTTTGCTGCAATATCAACGGGGAGATCTACTTACTACACTGAAAGGAACGTGGCTACTGAGATGCCTACAAACCACAAACCTTACCATCAACGCCTAGACAGACATGGGAGACCTTTTGGAGAAAGAATCTCTACAAAACGAGCTGAAACGGCTAGACCCACAGAATCTGAACGTCAAAATTCCCAGGGCTTGGAGATACTATCTACGAGACAACAGCAAAACCACATCCGCTCACCATCCCACCAAACCCGCCAAGATCTAACTGCTCAACAGCCGCAGAGAGGGCCTAACCGCTACGGACAAGATCTAGGACAAGCTGAACAAAGGAGGGGAAACCTCCGGAAATCACCAACACGACAGATCTGGAGAGAGAAACCACCGAGTCTGGTAGACCAGCCTGACGAGANCTAGATGTGGAAGAATTCACTCCTCTACAAGGAATAAGATCTGAGGCGGAGATAATGTTATCTCTCCGAGACGTTACAGTGCAGTATGCAAACGTGGAAAACCCAGTAGAAAGAGCAGCAAGACTACAACGGATCCTGGATGGGGAAGCACAAGGACTAATGGCCAACACTGCAAGATCAATGTTTACAGCGCAAACTGCTCGCCAAACTTCCCTAACACTAAGCACAGATGACCTTCAACCCATTAACCTGATTGAAGAGGAACCTACAACAGAGAATCAGCAATCAGTACAACCCTTGGGACAACAAAAGAGGCCTCGTGGAAGACCGCCTCTAAAGAAAAACAACTCAGAGGCAGGCACTAGTAAAAGGACGACAAAAAACAACAGAATTTCACCTTTCCTGAGAATCTCTCCACTGTCCCGAGTAGTCCACACCCGAACCTCTCCAGTTCTCCATGGCCATGGAACCCGGCGCAGCAGAGTCACTCTACAACGTGGTGCTTCGACTTCAGCCCCACCATTATCAACTCAACCACCCTCCACCATCATCCCGGCAATTCGAAGAACCACGAGGAAGGAAAAATTGGATTTTCAAAGTCCGGTAAATCCTCTTCCTTAAAAGTCCTGAGCTGGAACTGTTGCGGTTTGGAAAATCCCTCAACAGTTCACAGGATAAAAGAGCTGGTGAAGGAACAGTCACCAGATATAATTTTCCTCATGGAGACGAAGAATAATGAAGAAGAAATAAAGAAGCTCATCCCACTTACACAATATGCTTCCAGGTTTTTTGTCCCACCTAATACCCCTGGAGGTGGTGGCCTAGGCCTCTACTGGAAACAAGAGATCTTTCTCCAAACGCTCTCTTCATGTAAATCCTACATAGACACAGCAATCACGTTTAAAGGCACTGCATTCTTCTCTACATTTGTCTACGGGGAACCAAATCATACACAGCGCTATCTAATATGGGAGGAGTTAACAAACCTGGGCCTTGCTCGTGATAAACCCTGGTTTTTGACAGGCGACTTCAATGATATCATTGACAACACAGAAAAATCAGGGGGCAATCAACGCACAGAAGCATCTTTTAGTAATTTTCGAGCTTTCCTCTCCCAAGGCGACCTCTTTGACCTTCAACATACTGGGAACTTCCTATCTTGGCGTGGAATTCGTGGTTCCCACCTGGTACACTGCAGACTTGATCGGGCTATGGCCAATAGTATGTGGCTGGATTTGTACCCCACTAGTCGTAGCCACTACCTTGCCTACGAAGGCTCCGATCACAGACCTCTCCTATCTGAATTCCAACCTGAGAAAAAGAAGAAAAGAAGTATTTTCAGATATGACAGAGCAATGCGGCACAACCCAGAGATAACAAAGCTGATCAAAGATACATGGGGCAAATTCAAAAACGATCTAGTGGAAACACGCATTGCAAACTGCAGGAAAGCATTAAGCCGGTGGAACCGGCAACATCATATGAATAACCGGAAAACAATTGACGAGGAGAAAGCAAAACTTGAAGCAGCAATGAGCGCAACAAATTCCAACTCTACTATGATTCAGGAAAGCAACAAAAAGTTAGAAGCAACTTACCAGAAAGAGGAAGAGTTCTGGAAACAACGAAGTAGATCTCTCTGGTTGGCCCTAGGAGATCAAAACTCTGGTTATTTCCATGCGGTTACACGAAGTAGAAAGGCCATAAACAAATTCTCTGTGCTACAAGATAAAGAGGGCCTACCTGTTTACGAGGAGGAAGACTTCGTCCGTGTAATAAGCGTCTATTTCCAGGATTTATTCATTACGAGGTCACCAGATTGTACAGCCACAGTCTCTCAAGCAATCAAGCCTTGCATCACGGAGGAAACCAACAGAATCCTCATAGCCATTCCGTCTAATGAAGAAATCCGTTTAGCGCTGTTTGCTATACATCCAGACAAAGCTCCAGGTCCGGATGGTTTCTCTGCAAGTTTTTTCCAGACAAACTGGTCAGTTGTCAGAGAGAAAATAACTTCAGAAATCAGAGACTTCTTTGTGTCTGGTATTCTACCAAAAACGATCAACGAAACCTATGTCAGGCTCATACCAAAGATTCATTCCCCGAGTCTTATCTCAGACTACAGGCCAATAGCTCTATGCAATGTTTTCTACAAGATCATCTCCAAGATCCTAACTAAGCGACTACAACCTATATTACCATCAATCATATCAGAGAACCAGACGGCCTTCATACCGGGAAGAGCCATCTCAGATAATGTACTGATCACGCATGAGACTTTGCACTACCTAAAGGGATCAAAAGCAACAAAATACTGCTCCATGGCTGTGAAGACTGATATGAGCAAAGCCTACGACAGATTGGAATGGAACTTCATAGCTACGGTCCTAGAGAGAATGGGATTTCACGCTAAATGGATTAACTGGATCTTTCAATGCATATCTACGGTCTCCTATTCATTCCTAGTTAATGGAGCAGCACAAGGGAAGGTCATACCTCAACGCGGGATTAGACAAGGGGACCCGTTATCCCCATTCATCTTCATCTTGTGTGGCGAAGTCCTTACTGGCCTCTGCAACAACGCTCAAATAAATGGCCTCCTCCCTGGAATTAAAGTAGCAAGACAAAGCCCTCGGATCAACCATCTCCTCTTTGCAGACGATACTATGTTCTTTTGCAAGACAAAAGAGCAAAATTATGAGACTCTGGCTGCAATCCTGCGGAAATATGGAGAAGCATCAGGGCAACAAATCAATTTTCAGAAATCCTCTATATCTTTCTCATCAAAAACACCACAAGAAGTTAAGGATAGAGTTAAGCAGACACTCGGGATTGAAAAAGAAGGAGGTCAGGGGAAGTACTTGGGGCTACCTGAAAGTTTCGGAAGAAAGAAGAAGGATCTGTTCTCATTGATAGTTGACCGCATTCGCCAACGAGCAGTCAGCTACTCTTCACGACGACTTTCGACAGCAGGAAAGCTAACTCTCATCAAGAGTGTCCTCTCAGCCATACCCACTTACTCCATGATGTGCTTCAAGCTCCCTGCTAACCTCTGCAAACGAATCCAATCTACACTAACTCGGTTCTGGTGGGACTCAACACCGGGAATGCAAAAAATGAGTTGGACTTCTTGGAAGAAGATGACAAAGTCCAAAAACGCAGGAGGATTGGGATTCCGAGACATCCAAAGCTTCAATGATGCCTTACTAGCAAAACTTAGCTGGCGAATTCTAACAAACCCAACTTGCCTGTTAGCCCGCGTTTTCCAAGGAAAATACTGCAAAGATAAAAACATTCTAGAAGTTCCTACCTCTACTTCATCGTCGCATGGCTGGAGAGGAGTTCTCATTGGAAGAGACCTCTTAGTAGAACAACTTGGAAAGGCGATTGGCAATGGACATAATACCTCTATCTGGAATGATTTCTGGCTATCTCATACCTCACCAATCCGACCTTTTGGCCCTCCGAACCTACAAAACCAAGATGCAACAGTCGCTTCATTACTTGACGGATCGAAGTGGAATAAAGACAAGATTGAAGAGATACTGCCACATCACCTTCCTATGATCATGAGCATCCGCCCTAGTATGAAAGGAGCACAAGATTCATACGTATGGCTTCCTTCAAAATCAGGAAATTACACGGTCAAAACAGGTTATCACATTGCTAGGGAACTACAAGAAGCCCACTCAGAGAATCATCTGACATCAATAAACTGGAATGCTGATATCTGGTTAGGCCATTTCTCTCTCAAATTAAAGATTTTCCTTTGGAAGATTCTACAGAGAGCCTTACCTACGGGGGAGAACCTCCTCAACAGAGGCATGTTTGAGAACGCCTGCTGTGTTCATTGTGGTGAACTCGAAACCACGGAACATCTCTTCTTCCTCTGCAACTTTGCTCAAAAGGTGTGGTCTCTAGCCCCTTTCAACGAAACCCCAGACTTATTAACTCTAAGTTTTGGGGATTCCATCAAAGAGTTTAAACGTCTTATCTGCTTACCACCAACGGGAATCACCTCCGGACCTTTGTTCCCCTGGATCTGCTGGACAATCTGGTCAGCCCGAAACTTTCGAATCTTTGAGGAGCGGTCTTTCTCTCCGGAGGACACGGCTATTAAAGCTATCCAGGATGCCCGAGAATGGCAAGAAGCGCAAACGCTGGGAAAACCTTCACTTTTGAGACCATATCCAACTTCTCACCGGCGAATTCACCCGACGACAATCGATTGCTACACTGACGGAGCTTGGTCAAAGGAAACAGCGATAACCGGAGCGGGTTGGATCTTCGTTACCAGAGATGGCACACAAATTGATTCCGGCAGCACGGCTGAACAATATACTCTATCCCCACTCATGGCCGAGGCAATTGCCATCAGATCAGCCCTTATCCAAGCTTTGGAGAAGAACTTCCTCCACCTACAAGTCAAATCAGACGCTCAGGACTTGATCCGAGCCCTAACATCGCGAGAGAAAATCAAGGAAATCTACGGACTCTTTTTTGATATTCAATCTCTAGCATCGTTGTTTGTTTCAATTTCCTTATGTTTTATCCCGAGATCGGAAAACTCTAGAGCCGATTCAATCGCTAAGGCAGCGGCTCATGATCTCGGTTCTAGCCTAACCGACTATGTGTAAAACTCGGTTTAACTATTAATTGAAGTTGTTCAAAAAAAAAAAAAGGTTCCGAGTACGAAGCGGAACAAACGTACCAAAAACGACATATATAATATACTGCTTTTTTTTTTTTTTTTTAATCTCTCTATATATAGCTTTTTGCAGTATTTTTTATACGTCGTGTTCCATACAGCGTGATCGTAAATTACAATATAAATTTGACTTTTTCTAATTCCTAACAAAGTAAAAGACACGGACAGAGTGTAGAGTCCTTGCAGTATCCTGAATGTGGAATGTGGATGAATCATGAATGATATGTAACATTAGAAACCATAATTCAAAATAAAAATCATCACTGAAAATCCGAACAAATTAAAAGATATCGCTTGTACCAACAAGAAGATGAATCCCGTGACAGTCCTGCAGCCTAGTAGACAGCAAGAGCAAATCTTATTTTACTCTTATATTTAATGTTATTGTTCGTTGCCACCGATGTTTTGTGTTTTAATTGCTAATTGTTATACTTATACATGACAATTAAAAAATATCTTAGTCGTTCTAGCCAAGAAAGTACTACTATCATTTATAACTTTCAAATTGTCCAATGTTTCGTGAAACTTATTTTCAAAGCTTATAAACACCTCCTTTTTTAAGATTTCTTTTTCTCTAATTATATATTGATATAGACCGCGGGGTGGGGGGTGGGGGGGGATGGTTAGTATTTTTAAAAAAATTAAAAAATAAAGAAACAAGTCAAAATGGCTAGTATTTAAAGGTTATTTTACATGAGAAACTGCAAATCAGTAAATTGTTACTGCTGTTTCTGCTGTTTCCTATTTTTGTTGTGAATCCTGTTGTTTCTTATTATATACTGGGTGATTGCAAAACTGATGTCTTGCGTTTTAGCGCACTCTAACAAGTGTTTTCAAGTGTTTT
>OVBJ01002471.1:343-17675 GCA_900406535.1 Noccaea bulbosa
GATTGGAGAAGAGAGGATCAGAAAGCGTCGATCCCTTTTCTATTTTCTTAAATATTTTTTTTTTTAAAGAAAAACAGTGACACGTCAGCGTCCCTAAGACCGTCGCAAAATCTCTTTGTTTATATACGTCTCAGCCTTCTATTTCGATTAAAACATTATTTTTTAAACCACGTCAGCTAAAAACCCACCTAAAAACTCATCCTGAGACTCCGCTGCGGATGCTCTTAGAAACTTTTGGTGGGTCCCATAAACTTGGAGACGGAGGCAGCGGAGTGGTGGGTCCCACAAACTTGGAATCATCAGTATATTGCCACGCAAGCATGCCATTATGCGTGCGGGAGAAGAATCCGGTTAAATACACAAACCGTTGTCCGGAGTAGAAAACACATCAAAACCAGAATCTATTGACCACTTTTCTTATCCGGTTCAGCAATCAGCACTTATTTAATTTCTGATAGAGAGGGTAATTAAGTGATGTTTCTTATTGTATAAGCTGGATGCATGTTACATGGTTGTGAAATGTATTATTTTTCTAACTTATAGGATTGTGATATGTGTTAACATCAATTTTACTTATTTTGAGATCTTGATATGTGTCTTGAAAAAAAAATATTTAAAAATGTGTTAAAAAGGTAAAAACTTATATTTGTTATATTCCAACGGAAAAATATTTCATTTTATAACGAAATTTTTTTTTTTGCTTGCTTCATATCATATGATAAAAAAATAGAAAAAATATATTTGCATTATTCTAACTGAAAAAGTTTCATATTATAACAAAAAAAAAAAGAAAAAAAAAGTATTTTTGCATGCCTCATATTCTAAAATAAAAATATTTCATATTCTAACGGGAAAAAGAAAAAAAATATTTTATATGTCTTACCAAGCCCTATATAATAAGTTATAACTTTCAAAATTTAATTATGTGCTTCCATCTTTTTTTTTTCATCTCTCTAATTGTGTGATGTCAATTTTTTCTCTCTACTATTAGATCGAAATTGAAATTATCGTCATAATATAATATAATATGTATTATTTGAAAATGAAAAGTTAAAAATCATAAAAAATAATATCCTTATGGAAATGGACCTTCTATTACTTTATAAAAAATGTTAGTAACATATTATATTTTCTATTTATATTAATATATTAATATTATAAATATTTTTTTTTTAACAATAATATACAATTTAAGTTTTTGTGTTTCTTATGTTATTCAAAAATTTCTTATCGGGTTCGCAATATTATTTTACTTATTTTTAAGAATAATTATATTTTTTCAATAATATTTTTTTGTAATTTGTTTCACAAATTTTAAAATAAATTGCGGGGTCTAATCTAATACTTTATATGGGAATTACACACCGAAAATGGTCATTAGGAAGCAAAAACTCTCCTTCGTCTTTCCATTTCCTTATTTTCTGTGTGAAATTCACCAGCGAGAGTCGAAGAAGATGACGTCACCGAGCACCGGAAATGACGCTTCGGTCGCCGCCGGAAAAGAAGAAGGCTCACCGCCTCCGCTTACGCTCACCGCCTCCGCTTCTGCTTCCGAACAGGAAGTATTGTTCTCTCCCCAAAAACCTGTTCCTCTATTATTGATGATTTTTCATATTTCTGCAAATCTGGATAACTTCTATGATTTCTCGGAGTAATAGCGAACGGATTTTGTTACGGGATGTGATCTCTTACGGTTTTATCGATTCGGTGTATCTTCTCCAGAGCCGTGCCTAGATCGTACAGAGCCCGTAAACGGTAACGAACAAAATCAAATACATATTAACTTGATGTTTGTGACAATCAAACAGTATATTTCTTTATATATATATTAACTACCGTTTTCTTTTATCATAACAATAATTCTCTCTCCAAATTTAAGAAACTACAATATAAATATAGCTTTTATAACTTTAGAATATGATGTTTTGTTTGTAAATTACTATAAATCACAAATCAAACTAAATTTAATATTAAATGAAACAAAAACTACATTGTTTAAGCAAATGCCATTATTTTTGTCATTGACTCATTGTAAATAAAGAAAAAGATAATTGATGAAATTTGATGAAGGAAAAGAAAAAAAAAATAATTTGTTTAATTGTTTAGGTGAGCTCTAATATTTTGTTGTATTATTAAATTAATATTTAATTAGTTACTATTTAAAAAAGTTTTCCTACAATAATT
This sequence comes from Noccaea bulbosa, assembly GCA_900406535.1. NCBI lineage: Eukaryota > Viridiplantae > Streptophyta > Magnoliopsida > Brassicales > Brassicaceae > Noccaea > Noccaea bulbosa. The sequence goes on from OVBJ01002471.1 coordinate 2,528, forward strand.
ATGTGTATTATTGTGTTAATAAATTAACAACTAAATTGGCCCTTCAATTTTTTTAGAATTGTTTTGGGCCCGTAGGCCAATGTTTCTTTTTTATGGTCATAGTCACGGCCCTGATCTTCTCCCACGAGTGATGACCTTCAAGGTTGGATACCGAAGAATTGTGTTGAGGAAACGACGAAAGAGATTGATGAGTGCAGAGCGATCTGGAAGAGGACAGGCTGTTCTGTTTTGGTCGAGGAAATGAACAATGAGAAAGGCCTTAAAGTCCTAAACTTTTTGGTTTACTGCCCTGAAAAGGTTGTCTTTTTGTAATCTGTGGACGCATCTGAGGTATTGGCTTCTTCTGCTGATAGATTGTTTGAGATCTTTAGAGAGGTGGTTGAAGAAATAGGCCATGCAAATGTGGTTCAAGTGATTACGAAATGCGATGATCACTACGTGGCCGTTGGGAAACAGTTGATGCATGAGTATCCTTCTCTATACTGGGTTCCTTGCGCTGCAAATTGCATAGATAAGATTCTTGAAGAATTTGGGAAACTTGACTGGATAAGGGACACTATCGAACAGGTTCGAGCTATCACAATATTCGTTTACAATCGTAGTGATGTTTTGAACCTGATGAGGAAATTTACTTCCGACAATGATATCCTGCAACCAGGATTTAGCACTTCCGCCACAGATTTTGGTACGTTGTATAGAATAGCCGAGCTTCAGTTCAGTCTGCAGGCTATGGTTACTTCGCCAGAGTGGAACGAATGTTCATATTCGAAAGAACCAAGCGGACTGGCGATGAATGTTCTCACTGATGAAGCCTTTTGGAAGACACTAAATTTAGTAAACCATTTTATTAACGTATATATTGTGATTACATATCCCTGTAATATATCTTAATACCTGTATATCTCCTTCCTTTTGTACATCCTTAACAGAGCTCTTACAACTCAATAATATTCACTCAATCATTTTACGATAACACATTTAACTGTTAAGTTAATTGGCAATGAGTGGAGTGGCCCATATCCCTTATATATTACTTGAGATCATTTCCAACTTCTGATGTGGGATATATTCCCTAGTACGCCTCCTCGAGACGGTGGCTCTTTGGCCATGTTAAGTTACATGGACTTCCAACTCAAAACCAATTGGCAATGAGTGGAGTGGTCCATGTTCCTTATATATTACTTGAGATATCATCCAACTTCAGATGTGGGATATTATTCTCTAATACGCCCCCTCGAGACGATGGCTTTTTGGCCATCGATCTCGATATGTACGGGCTTTTGGATCGACGACACCAGTTTTGGGCTTCATCGATGATTGGACCAACTTTGGGTCGGATCTGGTTGGATTGCGTGGATCGGGGCTCTGCTACCATGTTAAGTTACATGGGCTTCCAATTCAAAACCAATTGGCAATGAGTGGAGTGGCCCATATCCTTTATATATTACTTGAGATCATTTCCAACTTTCGATGTGGGATATATTCCCTAATATTAACTGCTCCTCTTTTAAGGCTTTTGAGAATCGTTTGTTCGGAGAAAAGCCTGCAATGGGGTATGTCTATGAAGCAATGTACCGAGCAAAGGAGGCAATCAAGACACATCTGGTTAATAGGGAGGATTACATAATATGCTGGCGAATCATAGATCAATGGTGGGAGCAGCAACAGCACGTTCATATGCACGCTGCTGGCTTCTTTCTTAACCCGGAATTCTTCTACAACGCCAACGAAGAAATGCGTAGTGAGATCAGTGCAGCGGTGCTTGACTGCATCGAGCGTTTGGTTCCTGTCATGGATACTCAAGAGAAGATCGTCAAGGAGTTAAACTCGTACAAGAATGCTGCTGGAGTATTTGGAAGGAACTTGGCAATCAGAGCTCGGGACACAATGCTTCCTGGTAACTGTTCACTCTCCTTGATTTTCTTGTGTAATTTTTCTCTCCTTTCTCTTCTATTACTTGACTCTCTCTTTCTCTCTTCACATGCTTGGTTGGTTATTAGCTGAGTGGTGGTCAACATATGGAGAAAGCTGCTTTAACCTCTCTCGTTTTGCGATACGCATTCTTAGTCAGACATGGAGTACATCAGTTTGCTGCAGGAGAAACCAGATACCGGTCGAACAGATATACCAATCAAAGAACTCCATTGAGCAAAAACGGCTCAGCGATCTTGCATTTGTTCAGTACAACATGCGCCTTAAACAACTGTAAGTATCTGTTGCCAACCAGAATCATTGTGTTAGTAAAAAGAATGGAACTAATAGTTCTCTGTCTCCTCTAGGGACCCCGAGAGCGGTGATGACACATTAGACCCGTTATCGTCACACAGCAGGAAGGATGTTCTTAAAGCATGGGTTTCTAGAGACCAAGCTTGTGTAGAAGAAAATGGAAGCTCGGACTGGAAGTTGCTCGAGTCTATTAAGAGGACACAGTTAGCACCGATCATTGATGAAACTGATGACTTGGGCTCAGGTAAAAAAGATTCAGCATCCTCACACTTTTTTTCTTTCTTTTACAAGATTTGAGGTTTTAAAAAGAGTTAAAATGAATGGTGTACAGGATTCGATGATACTGAGATATTCAAGGTAGAAAAAGAAGTGAGAGAAGAAGGTTACTACACAAGCACAAACACATTGGAGAAGGTATTCACGTGACCTACCCTAAGATATAGCAGAAGGTTAAACGGAAGCTGTGTTTTGTAGTCATTGGATTTGATTTGTATAATTTTAGAGTCTTTACCCTTTTAGATATATTCCTTATATGAATAAACTTTCAGTATTCGTCTTCTTACTTCATATGCATTGTTCTATTAGGTTTTCATAAATTTTTGGTGTTAGTTATTTGTCTGTTTCTGTCCAAATTTTTTAAATTGTTTGACAAGATACCGTCATATGTTCTTCATTGCTTCTCCTTGGTTTCTCGCAAATCCTTCTTTAGCTCTCTCTTGTTGTTCTTCATCCGCAAGCTTCTTTCATGTCCTCTTTTTGCTCCTCCATTCACCTAAATTAACTTCAAACGGTACACAAGAATGCAGAAGATTTTACTTGGACTCTAAGATGAACTTTAAAAAGTTAAAATGACATTCAGACATGTATGACTCTAACTTGTTACTAAGATTGTCGAAGATTTAGTTAACATTCAGACAGATTTAGTTAAAACCACTTTATTAGCCAAAAAAAACAAAAAAAAGTTTATTAAGCGACAGACTTAGTTAAAACCCAAAAAGTAAATTAAAATTCATAGTAAAGAATTGTTACAAGATGCTAATAAAGCTTTAAGCCTTCAACCAAATTACTTTGGTTTTGTACTTTTGTGGCATGTTTTCCCTCAACCAAACAAAACTCCAATATAATTATCCAAAAAAGGAGCAAACGAAATTGTTTTGAGGTTTCATTGGATTTACCTATACTATAGGCATAAACATCTTTGAAATGAAATTTCAATGCGTTTCCATCTGATTCAATGGTGACGCTGTTGGTGCTACGGTCCTACGGATGATGACTGTTATAACAAAGAATGCGCCGGTTAAAACCCTAAGTAAAAGGAGCACAACCTTCAATGAAACTGGTGGTGGCGACGGAGGTGGTGGTGTCATATTAGTTAAGGGTATTTAGTGATCTTGTGAAACCGGGTAATCAAAGAGTAAGAAGAAGATCAAAGCCTGAGATATTCGAATACAAGACATGAAATGTCAGTTTTTTATCAAAAGAAATAGGAGTTGACTTTTGCTACCTGGGGTATTCACGCTTTCTTTCTTCATATAAATCGCATAAGAAGATTTCATCCAACTATATTGTAGTTTGAGTTTATTACTAAATATAAATTCTCTTTTCTAAATTTTTTTTTGACATCCTCTTTTATAAAAAAATTAGATTTAGTGGAACTTTCTTGATTATAGTTTTGGTCAGCCATATTTATACACTGAGCCATTGAGGTTTGTATAACAGTAATAAAAGCCTCTTATTTCCTTCCAAGTTCCAAGACTTTGATCTTGTAATTCTTGATGTAGCCGTAACCTGAACTTTTATGACTTCCGATAGACGTTTACCGGTTGAGCTAATATATAAGTTGATCACATATTAACTTGAAATCTGTAAATACTCAGCCAAAGTTTTACTACCAACTTTTGAAAACATATGCACAAATAAATCATATTCACGATGGCTTGTTAAGTTTCCCTCCATGGTTCTGTTACCATGAGAGATAAACATCATTGTTTTTCCATTTTATAATGTCATCACAAAATTTTTGAGCTAGATTAATGTTACTAAACTGGTAAACTTATGTTTTGTTAGGTAAACGAAATTGACAACGACTTAAGACTAAATTTTCAAATTTTTATTTCAGTAAAGATAATTTTAAAAGGTATAATCAGAAAACAACGCGCCGTTCTGCGTTTGCAAGACGTGACGCCGTGTTATTTTGACTTTCAGCAACCACAGAGATCCAAAACGTCGTCACTTTCCTCTAATGCAAAAGGCAAGTCCAAGTGAGTTTCTGAGATTCGTTGACTGATCGATCTAACACACAGAGAGAAAGAAGCGATGTCAGAGACCGCCGTGTACGGAGGAGCAATCAATTCGGAGATCGACGACGAAGATTATGATGAAGATGAAGAAGTTGAGAATTCGTTTCCGGAGCTGACGAGGCAATCATCTCCGTTGTCGGCGAAATTCGAGAAAGATGGACACTTGATGTATCTGAAGATGATGTACGAGTTGCTTCCGCAGCATTATCTATCGCCTCACTCTCGCACGCTTCATAATCTCGGGTCTCTACTTTCTCGGCGCAACAGAAAGTGTTCGTCTCTCTCTATCTCTCTGTTTTAGCTTTTGTCCTTCCAAGTCTTCCCTAGTAACGGAGTTGCACTGAAAAAAGGTATCTTTCCTCGGAGTTATGACTTATCTAGAAAGTTGTTTTAAATTTTTAGTATGATTATGAGCATATGTTTGAATCTAGCGTCATGAGAGGTTGTTTTACCTTGATTATCTTTGTTTTGGCATGTGTGTGGGGCTTTACATTTAGTCTTTGGCACAGGATTTAATTCACAACAAGAGTCACTTATTGTGCATTGGCCATTCTTAAGGTCACTGGGCATGATCTCTCGACCGTTGACTGTGACTCACTCTTGTTGTCCATGAAAAACCTTTCAACAGGATGATGGAACTTGGAAGGTAAAAACCATACATGGAGCTTTAAAGAAAAAGCATTTATTTAGTGCTACATTGTTTGTGCAGTCATTCGAGGGTGGCTTTGGGTTGATCTTGATCCCTGGTTCTTAATCTCTCACGCTGAGTGGAAAACACTTGTTCTATAATCTTTAGTGAGTAGAAATTGTTACTGAATTGGTCGATATATTTCCGGCGTCTAGAGAAAAGAGTATCCTTTTGTTTTGGTAATTGAACAAGAATGCTTCTTTGGCAAAAAGAGAGTGTTGCGTAAAGCCCAATTAATATGAGTGCGGGACATCAATGCATGTAAAAGGGAGACACAAATTTAGCAACGGTCCTTTTTGGTCCAATCCCTTAACCTTAAATTAAGGGTTTTTTACAAAAATGATTGGTTACGATATCAAACGGTTTTTACTAAGTGCATCATAATTGCTAACTCTACACATTTTCTTCAAAATTTACAAATTGACGTATTCATTTATTTTTTTTTTAGTTTCTGTACATTTTAAATATTTTAAAATTTATTATAGTTCATGTAATTATATTTTAAATATATATTATTTACATTTTAATTTTAGAAAGACAATTATTTTGATATTTATAATCATCATTACAAATAATTCATCAAAATATTTATTTATTTAATTTGAAAAACAATTTTATAAATAAATAAAAGTTGAATTGCGGTAAATGAAATAAAATGATTGTATATTTGGAATTTAAAATAGTATTTTACCATTTTGTAATTGAAAATAGAAGATCATATTTTATTGCAAAATGGGATATATCTATAGGCTTAATTAGCTTTTTGCTTTTGTCTTTGTCAACTGTAATCATGTTTATTAATAAATACAAATAACCAAATTTTCTGGTTTTTACCTTAATAAGATCACAACAAATTTCTTAAATCACTCGTAACCTGAAAAATCAACTAAACACTAATCAAATCTCCGATTATTTCCAATTCATTGTTAAAACACATCTCCAGCAATTCCTTAGATTGTCGGTGTGTAACTCACTTTAATTAATATGTTTGAAATTTCTCTAAATTTATGACAGAATAAACTTTATAAAGCAACCATGTAGCGACGAAACTCCACGCGTTTGTATACCGTCATCATATCATCTTCGAACGTAAAATCATTAAATCTCAAACCCCTTTTAACATATATAGCCACGAGATCTTCTTCTGTAGATACCACCAATCTCTACATGACGTGTTTGTCTTTTGTTCACGTGGTGGTTTCAAAAGAACCCACTTCTTTTATAGACACCCAATATGTCACCATAGCTTGCCCCAAAAAAAATTCCATTAGAAATATGAAGTCGCTGTAAACCACCGTTTATGCATTTTCGCTTGTATATCACAGATCGGAAGAGCACTTATTTTTGTGTGCTAATTCTAAAAGATTTAATTTCTTGAATGGCGACTACCTAAAATAACTGATATCATATATAAAGAATATTCTCTCAATTGTATTAATAATTTGTTGAAAAACTAATGAATTTTTTGTTGTTTTGAAAAACAAAATAACTAGGTTTGTTTACAGCGACTTCATATTTCTAATGGAATTTTTTTCATTGCTAGGTTTCGAGGGGAATCTTTCTTACAATGCGCTTGTGGACACAGCGTGTAGTCTCAGTTACCTTTCCGGCAATTACAATTTCTCCTTCTCCCACTTATATCAACTCATGATTCATGACCCCACCTTTCGAATAAGATGATGTTCCAATTGTTCTCAATATTCTTATATTTGAGTAGGTTTTACTCTTTAATCCTACATAGTACATTCTATTGACTGTATATGCTCTTCAAAGAGTGTAAATAAATTCAGATATATACAACAAACAACTGATGTGGATAAAACCAAAAAAAAAAACAACTGATGTGGAAAAGATAGCACTTTAGATTTGGCCCACATAGTTGGCGGGGCATTAATAATATAGGTTTTGTAAATGGTATGTTGTATCGCAGACAAAATTATCATATGTAATCATATAATTTTATCGGTATAGCTAGCCGTATAGAATGCACGATTTGAATATATTTGCACTAGTAAAAGAATATGGTAATGACTTTTTTTTTTGGTTCCTTTGAGTGTATCTCAATTAGCAATCTACACGTATATATGTCTTACGCCAAAGTATTTGATGAAGAATATGGTAATGACTTTTTTTTTTTTGGTTCCTTTGAGTGTATCTCAATTAGCAATCTACACGTATATATGTCTTACGCCAAAGTATTTGATGAGCTTGTTAATGAACATTCACATTGCTCATATTATTTGGTATAATAATAGCCATTGTTACGCAAGACCATCATTTTGTATTTTATATTATTTTTTGAAGTGTCATTCAAAAGATCCTACACAGTACTTTATTCATTACAAATATATATAGTTCTTTTGTTAGAAAATATAATATATATGATATTGTTCTAATTTTAAAGCTATTTTGGAAAAGAAAATAGACCACATAAAAATAAAAACCAGTGTTGGTTTAATGTCGCCAATTGTGAGTATTTTTGAAAGTTATAATTATTTTTCTAATTCAAATAACATTTTATACCAACGGTGATAACGGGCAGTTAAAATTGTGAGCAGTAAGCAGGCACATAGTCACACGGCCGTGTAAGCACAAAATGTTCTTAAAGCGTTCGTGTGCCGACTTACCACTATAAATAATACAAGACCGACTAATCTAGACCAAAATGTTCTCACATGTATATGACAATTTTGACTTTCTAATTTTTTTTAAAAAAATACGTAAATAAGAAAAATAAGATGGGTATGGTTTATATGTTTTGATTTACTGAGATAAAAGGAGTGGAATATTACATATTAAGAAAGGATGTAATTATTTTAGGTTTTAATTTGATTTTGCTAGACCATCTATAATGAAGGTTTTTATCAAAAAAGAAATCTATAATGAAGTTTACAGTTGACATTTTGACTATATTAATTTGATTATGCTAGAGCTAGACCAATTATTTTAGATAAAAGATCACTTGGACATGTCCTAAACAAGCATTTTTCTTCTAACTGTAAAGAAATAAATGTAAAGACGTGAATTCCTTGGGAGAGGAGTGGTAGATACTTAATTCACATGCAAGTGCATTTGTATTCTCATGATAAAGGCTTTGTATGCTTCTATGCGTGTGAATGTGTATTTTGGATGTATGTACAAATAATATATGTACCCATTAATTCTGAAAACTGTATTTTCACCAACACGTCGCCGGGGTTATATTGACAGATATGAAGTATGATTGTACTATATGCCTATATGGTAGAGACTATAAATATAATATATATATGGAGTAAAATTTTTTTTAATATATTAAGTAAAATGTTTACTTTTGAGACTTTAATTTGTGACAAATTTGAGGTGATTATGGTTAAGTTATACTAATTTTCAACTCAAAATCAATTGGTGATGAATAGTTTTAGTCTATGTTCTTTATATACTCCTTTTGTTTTAGAAAAGATGATGTTTTAAAATTTTCATTCATATTAATAAGTAATTAATGTTAGTTATAAGTACATCATTTTTTCTCTCATTAACTATTTTTGATAAATTAATATGAACTAATAGGAATTCAAAAATATTCTTGGAATTCATAATTAAATAAAATTTATTAATTACAATTAACAGCAAAAGAATATGGTGTAGTCTTGTGGTGTGTGGTGCTTTTATTTGGACACAAACCCGGATTCGAGTCAACTATTTTCCAAATCCATTACCAATTTTTATCAAAAGAAAAATACTAAAAAACTAAAAAATCAAGTTTTGTGGAAGAAAAAAAATTCTAAAACATATATTTTGTAAAGCAAAAGTAATACTATTTAAGATTATTTTCAATTATTTATATTCTATTTTAGATCAATTTCAACTTCCAATGTCAAATATTATTCCCTAATAGTTATCACATGTTTTATCTCTAGTTTGGGGTAACCACATTTTGCACTAAAAGCTATCCCCGTAAACAAGTTTGCTAGTAATATTTAGATTCGCAATAAATTAAGTTGATAGACATAACACATGTAATCTTTGTGCAATTCACAATTTGTCCACGTATCGTCTCGTGGAAGAGAATAATTAAATCGTCGGTAAACAAAACAAATCCATTTAGAGTTTCAGGCTGACGTGGCAGATTTAAGAAGATTTGGAGTGACGTGGGAGATACAAGAAGATCTGGTTGGTGCATAGATATGCCTTGTCATCGCAATGTTATTACAGTCCTTAATGCAATGCTCCCTCGACAACATGCATGTCACCGCCCCCAACTGTTTTCCTCTTTTTCCAGTTTATCACTGATACTACAAAATAATTGTAAATCTCTTACTTGTACATCTCTTACTTTAGTATTTATTTTTAAATATAAAACTATTAACTAGTAGTTTTTTTTTTTGGTTTTATATTAACTAGTAGTATTATTAAAACAGTTAGGGAAATTAACCATATTAACTTGAAATATCTGATTTTATATTACTATTATGTTGTTGTTTTTTATGAAGGTGGCGCGCCGATACATAAAGATTAAAGTGCGCTAGTGTGCATGTTCTTTATTCAACAAGAAATTAAAGAACGTAACAAATTTCATGTACCTACATTACCGAAGCCAACCTCTAGAATTTTAGTGCTGTGATTTATGTATGAATTCAGCTAGAATAATGGGTATAAAAATAATCATGTTTCTTAAAAAAAGTCGTCCATTAATTTGATATAATTCAATAAATAATAAGCATTAGCTATACGAAAGTTAAAATATGCAGTAGAATAAACACGAATGGAATATGCATTAGAATAAACATAAATGGATTTATACGTGAAATTTTAATTATAAAATCAAACAAAATTATTATAGTACTAGTCTGGGATTATTTACCCATACCCGAATATCCGTATCCGTACCGACCCGAAATACCCGAAACTGAACCAATCTAATATAAGCCAATTTATTCGATGAGTACAATATTTGAATACATGTGGTTATCGGATAATACCCAAACCGAACCGATATCCAAATGGGTTACCCGAATTACCCAAATTATAAGTAATATTTCTTCTTTTAAGAACATTTCTATAAGTTTTCGGATATATTACATTTTTTTTTTATTTTTCTAATTTATTTTTTTTTGGATTTTCAGATATTTTTGGGGATTTTTGTGAATATTTTTCGAGATTTTGAATATATTTTTGGGTTTTCGAATATATTTTTTTAGGCTTTTGGGTAAAGTTTCGATTTTTTGGATACATTTCGGATACTATTGGGTATAATGTACCTGAACCGACCCGAACCGATTGATACCCAAATATTTTTGGGTAATAAACGGATATGAAACATGATACCCAAATATACCCGTATAAACTTCAGCTATCCAAAATACCCATACTCGGATGAATTCTATCTATACCTGATCCGAATACCCGAAGTCTCAGCCCTAAGTACTAGTATATAAGAGAGCTATAATTAAATATGTGTAGTCCTAATTTTCTTCCTATTTTTCAATCTAGTTCTTAAATTTCTTGGATCCATTTTCATAAGACTTTTTAAAAAGTATTGCTAAAGAGAATAATGAATAGTGGAGTGGAGGGAGATATGAAGCTTTGACTTTTCTCATGTGAGAACTAAGAAGTGGAAAGCTTTGCTCTGCGATGTATGTTGTTGACTTTCATGACCAAAACATTGACCGAATAGGTCCGAGAGAGCTCGGGTCGGGTCGAGCGTCTCACTTTACGTACGGCTAATGCACGGCGCAATACGTGGTCCGATGAATGCGGGTATTGCGGGCCCCCTTTTTTTTTTTTTTTCTTTTTGTGTGGATAACTGTCCTAATAAAATGAAAAAAAAAATTTCATTTTCCTCTATGTAAGTGAGAGTATTCGTAAAGTAAAATCTCTTGAATTTGGTAAATTATTGGCGGCAAATGGTGCGAAACTGTAAAGAGACATAAAGTTTTGAGACAAAACATAAATCGGTAAAATGCAACTACTGATCATATACACTGAATACGAATGATTAGTAAATGAGGTCAGTATTGTGTTTTTGGTAAAATTAAAGATGTAAAAGTAATGGCATGGGCCGCATGGCATGCATGAAAATGTAAAAAGGGTTTAGGACAAAAAAAGGTAAAGAAGTAATGATGGTGTTACTGTTTAGCGTACCAAAATCCGTTCGTGATTGATGCTCCAACTTGTTTTTTAAGCAAACCAAATCTATCCTCCCTTTTTGATAACTCAATTAGTAAATATAATATAATCACATTTTTTTGTTTAATTTTTCTTTTGTGGGTCAGATTTGATTTTTTGTTTCTCTCTTTCTTTCCAGCCAGGAACTTCATAATATCTGTGACAGATTTATAAATGGTAAAATTTCCAACTCCAAATGTTAAAAATAAAACTTGAAAAATCAAAGTTCAAATAATATAAGCATGACAGTCTTTTTTATCCAGAAATGTAAGAGTGATTAAATTGATAAACAGATTTTAACAAACAAACAAACAAATAAAAATTGATAAAGAGCGAAACACCAAATTCACATGGTCTCGTTAGATTATTCAACTTTGAACTAATTGACCCGCGCAAGTAAAGAAAGTGATAAATGAGCAGAGTCAAAAAGACAGGATTATGTTTGCATTTTGTCAGCAAAACAAGCAGAGTATACATTTTGCATAAAATACAAAAACTCTCATCATAAATCATAATTCAAGCAGAGTATACATTTTGCATAAAATACAAAAACTCTCATCATAAATCATAATTCATAAGTATGAAATGCCTCACATAAGTCAACTCGATATTCTTTTCTCGAACTTGTTTTAGCATCTAAGTAACATATTTTTTAGATAGAGGAATCAATGAGATAAAATAGCACTCGATTATCATTTCTATATATAAAAAAAGATAGATTTTGATATAACATTGACAAAACGGTTACAAACCTACCTCCACCTGACGTAGAAATAGTAAGTAATCTATTTATTGAAAAAATAATTTTGACAAAAGATAATTAAAACTTAGCCAATAACATTTCTCAATCTCTCTCTAACTCTAACTTTGGAGTTTTCCCTCCCTCCATAAATACCGAACCTCACTCCCATCTTCCTCATCACTATCTTCTCTTCAATTAACAAAAACGTAACTCTTCTTTAACAAGAGCGCAAGCTCCAAAGCGCTCTTGTTCTTTCTTTCTTCATCTTCTCCTTTACCCTCATAGTGATCTAGAACCCTTTTTCTTAATAATTCACACAAAGATGGCTGTTAAACTAGCAATTCTCTTTACCACATTTGTCCTTTTTAGCCTCGCCGACGCCAAAATCCCTGGCGTTTACTCCGGCGGCGCATGGCAAACCGCACACGCCACTTTCTACGGCGGTAGTGACGCCTCCGGCACTATGGGTAAGGCCACACAAAAAAAAAAAAAAAAACAGAGCATAAAAACAGAGTTAATACACACAAAAAATCATCTTTTTTTTAACAAAATAGGTTTTTAATATTTATATTGATTTAATAACAGGAGGAGCTTGCGGTTACGGGAACCTTTACAGTCAAGGCTATGGCACCAACACAGCTGCTTTGAGCACGGCGCTGTTTAACAACGGTATGAGTTGTGGATCCTGCTTTGAGCTAAAATGCGCCAACGATCCTCAATGGTGCCACTCTGGTAGTCCATCGATCCTCATCACCGCGACCAATTTCTGTCCACCAAACTTGGCTCAGCCTAGTGATAACGGAGGATGGTGCAACCCGCCACGAGCCCACTTCGACCTAGCCATGCCTGTCTTCCTCAAGATCGCTCAATATCGCGCCGGCATTGTCCCCGTCTCATACCGCAGGTAACATTTTGTATTATCTTGGCAATGTTAACAAGAAAATCAAACCCTAATTTGCGTAATTCTTTAGAGAAAACCACTTAAAACAAATAGTGGAGGCCATTTCTAACATATTTTACCTTTTGACTTTACTAAAATGATACTTTTTAGTTATTATAAAATAATGAAACTAAAACTTGAACATTCCTCAGTTGAAGACCTCTTAAAATCAAATTTCTGTTTTAGTTAGAGGCAATTTTTTTGTGTAATTAGATTTCTGTTAATGATGATTTACTAATCAAAAGCAATTTTAGCTTAAAGTGTCCATTGTTTTTTATATTAGTGTGAAATGTTGGATTATTTTGTAGGGTGCCTTGTAGAAAGAGAGGAGGGATAAGGTTCACGATCAACGGTCACCGTTACTTCAACTTGGTTCTGATCACTAACGTGGCGGGAGCAGGAGACATCGTGAGGACGAGCGTGAAAGGATCACGGACTGGCTGGATGAGTCTGAGCAGAAACTGGGGTCAGAACTGGCAATCTAATGCTGTTTTGGTTGGTCAGTCACTTTCTTTCCGTGTCACAGGCAGTGACCGTAGAACCTCTACATCATGGAACATCGTTCCTTCTAACTGGCAGTTTGGTCAAACCTTTGTCGGGAAGAATTTCAGGGTCTAAACGAGAGTTTCGAGAAACTAAAAATTTGGGGGAGATTCGAAATATATTAAAGTGGTCGAGACAAAAGAAAACTCTCCGCTAATTTCGCTCCTTCTTTTTTTTTTTTTTTCAAAATTTTATATGTGGGAAGGAGAGAAAATGAGGGGAGAACAGTATCTTTGACTTTTGTGTGTGTTTTCTTTTTAATGTTTTTTTTTTCCTTTTCTTTTTGGGTTTTGGTGTGTTTAATTGTGAGTGATAAAGGAATAGGGGAGAGAAAAAGAGTGGTTGAAGTGGCTGTGAGAAAATTTTGTAACAGCCCGCAACTACTAAAGTATTACATGGTTGGGTTGTAAGTTACAACTTGTAACGTTTAGTTTCGTGTACTGTAATCTAAAACATGGTTATATTATGATGTTACTATACACTAATCTCTTGGATTCTTTCATTTTCTAACTAGCCATTTACAAAAGAGTTTCTCTTAAGAGTGAAGTTAATGCACGTTAGTGATAGATTCACGGGGATCCCACTTGGATTTGGTAATGAGAAACAAGAATAATTCAATGGCTATTGGTCTAAAAAAGCCTTTAATAAGTGGGAATTGGTTTTTGACCGATGAATTTTAAAAGAAATTAAATAAAAGTATTTCCGACAGCATTTGATGCAAACGTAACAGTAGTCAAGTCCCTTTACTTGTTATCCATTTTCCCTTTTTGGTGATATGAACGGAACATGTTTTCTCCACTAACAAATTTAGCTAAAGTTTTTCAATTCTAGTCTTTAGTTATTTTATATTACCCCACTTTAAAAGGGTTTGATTTAATTGATGAAATGAAAGCATCGGAGTAAACAGCTTGAAGTTTGGAAATATAACTCTGATGTCGTCATGCTATATATAATCCTTTAAATTGTTGGTCAACCAGTTGTGAAAATGATTTTTTCCCCGCTCATATTCAAATATTTCGGATTGTCGAATTTGAACTTTGTCTCGTTTCTTTAGTCAAAGTGTCCATGTGAAGCTTTATTTATTTGTTTTAAGTTGTACACAAATGAGAATGTATACATCCGAGAGAGAAGTTAACCAAACATTTTTAAAAAGCTAACCAAAACATTGTTATTATATTCCACATAAACGTAAGGATCTCTTATATTTAGTATTTACAATGACAATAGATAGCGAAAGTCGTGTCCATATGTTTGAATCTCTACTAATTTGGCTAAAGGAACTTTTGCTTTTCTCTTTAAACATTCCATAATCATGCCCTTTAGGTTCCCTGATCGAGGCAACTGGCTGTAGATCCATTCCAAAAGAGATTCAATATCATCTGCAAAATCTTTCATGTGCCATTGTAGAAGCTGTGGCACAACTATCCTTTTCTTGCTCGAAACACCCACTGAAGCTTCTAGATACTCCACTCTTGCCCTTCCTAAATCATTAACCACCTCATCTGCTGTGTAGACTCTAAGCTGCACATGAATATCAATCTCATCATCCATATATATATATA
>OVBJ01002472.1:0-17667 GCA_900406535.1 Noccaea bulbosa
TATATATATATATATATATATTTTTAAAACAAAGCCATTTTACATCATTTAAAAAAACATATGATGATCCTTTTAACAAAAATAAAAAAACATATGATTACATTATCAATGAAACAAGAAGTGAGTTTCTGTGAGTATATGCTGATATAATTTTACAGATAGAAACTCACAACTGATAATGTGGCTTAATTATATCAGCAGAAACTCACAACTGATAATGTGGCTTAATTATATCAGCAGATACTTTCATGTAAACACACTCACACACATAGCATGGCTGATGCACTATAAATTTACGGTAAAAAAAAAAATTGGAAAGAAATTACAAAGATTATTATAAAATAACATTAAAAAACTACTATTAAAAAAGATTAAGAGACAGATGGGGTAAGTGCAATGGGAGATGAACATGGCGTCAATGAGAGGGCATGTGATTTTATACAATTAGTGGTTTGTCACTTTCTCACGTACGTTTTTATGCCCTACCAATTACTTCTCCTCTACTAGTTTTAAAATATTATACATAGTGGAATATTGGAAAACAAAATACTTAGTCGACAACAGGATACACCATAATAAATTTTTAAAAATTCCAACAATGATATCATATGTATATAGTTTTCTAATTATGCGACAAGTTGATTACTTTTTGTTTCTTTGGGCAATGCAATTTTGAGAATTAACATCCGAGGTTCGTTTTTGTATATTTATTAACTCTGAAATAATAGATATACGACCTAAGAAAAATAGACAACGGTCATTTTCTTCATAGAAGAGTTCGTGCTCCCAAATCATTCGAGCATCTCCGACCACGTGTCTCCACCTCAAACGGATCTAATGATATGTTTTATTTTATTTTGTTCTCATTTTTAAATATTTTGTTGATTTTGTCCCTACAAACGATATATACCAACTATTTTGTTTGATTTATACAAGTAGATGTCCTGTAAAGATGTAATACGTGAGTTATCAATTGAACTTTTACATGATTCATGTTTTAAACGATCCACTTCATAATTCATAGTGGTTAGTGGTGATCAAGATAAGTCTGATAAGTTTTTTAAAAAATCAAGTTTCTAGTTATTTGTATCTTAATCAGCCACTAACTGATTAAAAACTAGTACAACAAAGGTCTGATCCTCCTGACTATATCAGATATATTGGTGGATTGACAGGTCAAGCTTTGTTCTTTACAGAATAATATTTTACAAAAGACCAAAGATAAACACTTCACTGTCTCCACATTTTCCATCCAAGAAATGCTGATGAATAAACCCGAAAATAGCTTGTAGATACACTCATAACTCCAAAAGGGTTAGTGATTATGGGCCGCAAGATCCATAATTTCTATATTGTTGATGAACAAAATTTGCATGGAATAGGATTGGTGATTTCTATACATTTGAAAGTTTTTTTTTTTTTTGATAATCGTTGATGATCTTAAAGGTTTTTAAGCCTAAAGACTAATCTCACGAAGTCCACAACAGTCCACATATTTTTACCATTTAAGATAGTCTGGATGGTCAAAGAGACTCAAACCCAGATGGTGGAAGTCATAGCTGTGACCCTTTTACCATTGGAGCCACGAGGCCTTGGTTCATACATTTGAAGTTGCATCACCGTTGATCAAAAACATATCATCAGTTAATTACAAGTTGCCTTGTTGGGCCACTTTCCTATTTGTTGAAGTTGCATTTTATCATTTGAATAATATATATACAACTTATCTTTAGATGTAAAATATGTAGATTGAGGTTGAGGTTGTAACAAAAAAAAACAAAGAAGAAGATGTAAATCGATTGAGAAAAGTTTTCTTAATCCGCCGGTGACATGGTTAAAATTGATCTTCAAAACTCCAAAATTACAAGTTGTTCCACCTCAAATCTATGGGCTTGGTATGGGCTTGATTATGAGCATGATCGATCATACAGCATCCAGATGACTCTCTTAATACAATTATTCCTTGGAGTCAAAGTAACCCAGCGAAGACAAAACTAAGCTTAAAGACACAGACTTTATACAATATTCAGATTCAGACAACTTTACTCTAAAGCAAAAAGATCAACGTCTACCAGTGTCCACAAGCCTATATAAACAACCCTTCTCTTGCAGTCATTCAATCAACTAACAAACAAACAGAAAAACTTACCCAAATGGCTCTCTCTTCGCCTTCAAGAATCCTCTGTTTTGTTCTTGCCTTATCCGCCACATCTCTCTCCCTATCTTTAGCTGCTTCCCACGATTACTCCATCGTTGGATATTCTCCCGAAGATTTGGAATCTCATGACAAACTCATCGAACTCTTCGAGAACTGGCTCTCCAGTTTCGAGAAAGCTTACGAAACCGTTGAAGAGAAGTGGCACAGATTCGAAGTTTTCAAGGATAATCTGAAGCACATCGACGAGACTAACAAGGTAGTGAAAAACTACTGGCTTGGTCTCAACGAGTTTGCGGATTTGAGCCATGAAGAATTCAAGAACAAGTATTTGGGGCTCAAGACTGATTTAGCGAGACGCGGTGATGAAAGGTCTTACGAAGAGTTCGCTTATAAAGACGTTGAAGCTTTGCCTAAATCTGTTGACTGGAGAAAGAAAGGAGCTGTGGCCGAAGTCAAGAACCAGGGATCTTGCGGTAATCTCAAATCTAGGTCTCTTATGTGTTGATAATTTTGATTTTTCACTAAAACTTTCGTGCTTTTTTTTTTTTTTATATAATGTTTCGTAGGAAGTTGTTGGGCGTTTTCGACAGTAGCTGCAGTGGAAGGTATAAACAAGATTGTGTCAGGAAATTTAACAACATTGTCTGAACAAGAACTCATAGACTGTGACACAACCTACAACAATGGTTGCAACGGTGGTCTCATGGACTACGCTTTTGAGTACATTGCTAAAAACGGAGGTCTTCGCAAGGAAGAGGACTATCCTTACTCCATGGAAGAAGGAACTTGCGAGATGCAAAAGGTTTTTCATAAATGCGAAAAAACAACAACTGATTAAAGAAAACATATAATATAAGCTGATATCATTCTAATCTTTCATTATTTAAAAAAACAGGATGAATCTGAAACGGTGACTATTAATGGACACCAAGATGTACCCAAGAACGACGAGAAGAGTCTCTTGAAGGCATTGGCTCGTCAGCCTCTCAGTGTCGCCATCGATGCCTCTGGTAGAGAATTTCAGTTCTACAGCGGCGTAAGTACATAATTAAAACCTATGAATCAAGAAAATGGTTTGATTAATCTTGTTGATGTTTGAATTATTGTGTTTTTGGTATTGAAGGGTGTGTTTGATGGGCGGTGCGGGGACGAGCTGGACCATGGAGTGGCTGCGGTTGGGTACGGATCAAGCAAGGGTTCGGATTACATCATTGTGAAGAATTCTTGGGGACCAAAATGGGGAGAGAAAGGTTACATCAGAATGAAGAGGAACACTGGAAAGCCAGAGGGTCTCTGTGGTATTAACAAGATGGCTTCTTTCCCAACCAAGACTAAGTGATGAGATCATTCTCATCTATCTCTAGTCTCTACAACGAAAAATGTTCTGCTTTGATTTTTTTTTTTTTTTCATTAATATGAATTAATTTTATCATGCAATTTCTACTGTTTTGCGCTTTGGATATATCAATGAAATTCTTGTAACAAGTGTTATTAAAGTTATGTGCAATAATATCTATACTAATACTAATACTTGCAGAAACCTAAAAATAAGAATAAGTTGAGTCAAAGTTTAAGGAACTGAATGTGAACGAGATTTGTAAAAGGAGCAGACCATTTAGAAGAATGAAACAGAGGAAGAGTATGATTAAGTCATTAAACAGTTTTTGGGTAAGAAACAATCGAAATAATATCCTTAAGCGAAAAACAGAAAACTAAAGAGATAAGTGATCACTTTGGCTTTGATTAAACTAAAATAGTTCGATATCTTCCGTCATCATTGTGTCCGAAGCAAAGTGCTAGCCGAGGATTGCGCGTCAACAATCTGTGGCTCATCTTCGCTCTCATCATTGTTATCTTGTTCATGCTCGTTCTCCTCTAACGATCTTCCCATGGTTTCCTTCGTGAAGAAATACGTCACAAAGATTCCGGCGATGCAGACGCCACCGAGAATCAAGAAAGCAATTCTCATACGCTTCACTTCAGGATAAACCTGGTTTGTATGATCGCCACTGTGAACATTCTTCGTAGCCCACATGAACCCAACAGTGCCCACAATAGCCCCAAGCTTACCAGCGGCNACCAGCGGCGCCGGATATCCCGTGGCAAGTTGACCTAAACCTAGCCGGGAAAAGCTCAGCGGGAATAATAAACGTTGTAGTGTTGGGTCCAAAGTTGCAAAAGAAGAAAACCAACCCGTAGAGAACCATGAAGCCTTTCTTAGACTGATCATGCTTTGACCAATAACTGTACGGAATCCCTGCGACCAAATAGATAACGGCCAGGAAGAAAAACCCCATAATCTGGATTTTGACACGACCTATCTTTTCGATGAAGTAAACTGTGAACCAGTAACCGGGAATGGTGGAACAAGCGGCGATGATGGCTCCTAACTCCGCCACCTCGAAGGCAGCGTCGTATACGTTTTTTGGGGTGGAGGAAGAAGGCTTATCGGAGTAATGACTGAAGATTTGGGAGAGGAGGAGGTTGCTTGTGTAGAAGACTACGTCTACAAGGAACCAATTAGCGGAGGCGGCGAAGAGGTCTCGGCCGTGGAGGCGGAGGAAGCGGCGGGATAATAGTTTGTAGGAGGAGGAAGGCGGCGGAGGAGGAGGAGGTGGCTCGGTAATGGTTTCGTCGGAGAAATGAGATATCGACATGACTCTTTGCATGTCTTTTGCTGCTTGGACGATATTGTTTTCCACAAGTGCTGTATATCTGCATGCATCAGTACCAGTTGTTATTAGAAAGTGGCGCATTAATTTCTGTACCATTTTATATTTTTACGAATCGATTTTTCTTGTTTTGACTTTTTCTTTTTCTAATGAACTCAAGAGAGTGTTGGAAGAACTAGATAGGAAGAGTACGTGTGGGGATTATTTAAAATTAATGAAAAGAAAGAAAAAATGGATTAGCTGGAGTTGATACCTGAGGTAATTATAAATATTAGATGAAAGAATAAAATAGATCTATTTTTTTTTCTGTATGTGATTAAAAATAAATGAAAGTATGATTGGTGGAGAACTGAAATAGCCAATGTTGACTACGTAAAGATAAGACGAATGCAAGGATATACCACAATGTTTGGCATCTATCCGACTTATCCCTTGCAAAGTCAATTACTCCTCTGAAATACACCACTAATTTATATAACCCTATAAATAATTGATGTACATCTATAAAACCTAGCTGTTAAAATATAGTACAAAAACTAATAGTTTCTTTTTTTTGTTAAAGAATTTTTTTTGAACATGTTTCCGGGCCCTAACACTAGTAGTCCCGACTAGCACGGTGTCTCACCTTTGGTGGTCCCGTGTGGTCTTGCTGGCTTTACATACCGGATTCACGTAATCCCCTTTTAGGGCGTGGCAGTGGCCGGGACTCGAACCCAGATAGCGGAACTCACAGTTGTGAGTCCATTACCACCGGACCACAAGTGCTGGTTAAAACAAAAAAAACTAATAGTTTCTTTTAAGAAATATAGCTAATATTATAGATATGTGTGTGTGATCGAAACAGTTATATCAAAAGTATAGCCGTTTTAATTAATCACACCAGTAACTAGAAAAAAGTTAATCACATACAAATGTTAATGTATCTAATTAACTAGAAGCGTCTACATAAACAAAAACAAAACAAAAACTGTCTCTTCAAGTCATATCTATGGTGACAAATGCGTTCCTTCACTCATCAGAACATCAATAGATTTCAATACAATTGTTTTCGTCAGCCAAAAATAAATAAATCAATAAATCAAAAATATGGTAAATGTAATTCTATAAATTATATCATCAAATCTAGTAGATTTAAAGATTTTTATATGTGGGGGGACGGACAAGTAGCAAATAAATAGTGAGACAAGAACGTTCTGCATTTACGTCCTTTCTAATTAATGATTGGCAAAATATACTAATTAATATCAGTAAATTTAAAAAGATGAAAAAGTTTTGAACGGTACCTTGCGGTTTCAGGCATCAGCATTCGCCAGTAGAACGTCAATGCAGCAGGAAGAGCACCGATCATGAGTATCAGTCTCCACGCCACGTCAGCTTCCGCCGGAGCTTCCTCCTCCGCCTCATCACCGCCTCCAATTTTTTTAAACGCCACGCAAACAGCCATCGTCACGGCGGAGCTCACCAGGATCCCCAAACCTTGCATAGAGAACACCGCCGCAATAAACGCGCCACGTGTCCTCTTATTGGCAAACTCCGACATGATGGTAGCCGAAAGAGGATAATCCCCACCGATACCCAAACCAAGAATAAACCGGAAAAAACCGAGGCTAACCATAACACAAGACGTTCGAGTGGTGCAAACTGAAAAGCCGCAACCAAAGGAGCTAAGGATCATGATGACTAGAGAAAGTCCGTAGACTCGGCGACGACCGACTCGGTCACCGAGGTAACCGAAGACGAGTTGACCCGCTGCTGTGCCGAGTAGAGCGATGGCGTAAGAAGTGGAGAGAACGGCTGTGTTGATGGAGTCTCCGTGGTAGTAAACATGGCTAATCATTTTCATGACCGGTGCGATGCAGAAGAGGTCGTATGCGTCGGTGAAGAGACCCATTCCCGCGACTATGATCGCCTTGAAATGGTACCATTGTATTCGTGCTGCGTCAAGCGACGACAAAACCTTTATCGGCATCGTCCTTTTCTTGATCTGCGATTCCGAATCCAGAGCTCCTTTTTTTTTCTTTTTTTTTTTTGTAGTAGAAATCTTGTAATTCTGATGAAGTGAAACAGGACAATGGTTCTTACAAGTTATCACACAACAAGTCTCTGTGTTTTTTTTTTTTTTCGTTATTTTATTTCAATGAAGTTGGAATATGCCTCTTGTGATTTTGACTCCCAAGAAGACTTGGTCAGTTGTTTCTCCTTCTATTTATGTTGTCACGATGGGACACAACATCTTCTGCTTGAACTTTTGCCAGCATATTAAACCGGATTTTGTACTAATCCGTTTAATACCGGTTTAATTCTCTGATGATGAAAAGTGAAAAACAATGCGAAGACGGATCATTAGCAAAATCGACCGAGTCATGTCCATAAAGAGGTTAAAAAGTGAATGATCTGCCCCCATACATGCCATTCGATTTACAGAGCCTGATTCTCGTGTCCCCATATTGAAGGAAGGAGCCTCTCTGGTTTAGTTAAGAGTTTTTTTGTTTCTGTCTGATGATGACAGCCTCGAAGATACCATCTGATCGGAATTTAGGAGAGAAGAGCCTCGGATCAACAGGTCCTGGGAGGGTAAAGCACAGCTTGAAGGGTCCAGGCGGGCACAGCGTCCTCGTCTTCATCTCGAAGACCCGAGAATGCCTCTTGATCGTTTCCTGGCCTGTCCTACTCAATCCCTCCAGAACAACCTTTCCATCTGATTCAATCTCACAGCTGAACTCACCTGCACAAAAAAAGAACCACAACATTCATCACTTAGCACCCGATGAGAGCTATGGAAAATAGTTAGATGGATAGATATATACCATAGTCTTTGCAGACACCAGGCAAAGCAACCCGAAAAAAGTAAGCAGCTTTGTTGACACCGATATCCACGGCACCAATGGATGGTCCTTTAGCTCCTGCACTGGCTGTTCCTGTAGTTGCAGCCGCCGGTTCTGGTTCACATTCCTTCCTCTCGGGAGGAAAAGGTACAAGTTTCGGAATCTCGGGTTCATCTTTTTTGTCTCTTTCCCTACCAGTTTCGCCCTTCTTGTTTTTGGCTTTTGCTGATGAGTTCTTGAAACGTTTTCTCCTGTACGTCTCCCGGAATCTTTCTGGGGTTCTATTGATTCCGGAAACATCATGGCCACTAACTGCTTCTACTTCTTCTTCTTCTTCTTCTTCTTCCTCGTTCTTTCGCTTGCATGTTTCTCGAACCTCTGCAGATGAATTGAGATCTTGAACAGTGGATATCGCTTCCCCGTTTCTTGAACAGTCCTGATCCGTTACCTGACTTTCTTGTATGTCTACTGAGATTCCTTCTGCGGTTTTGCTGATTCCGCAAACAGCAAGACTAGCAGCTGCTTCCTCCTCCTTCTTTCTCTTGCAATTCTCTCTAACCACTCCAGATGAATTGAATTCTTGGTTAGTGACAACTCCACCGGAGGTCACTTGACTCGCTTCCTGCTCTGTCCCCCGGCTTTCATCCAGCTGCACACGTAGAGGACACAAAGACACAACTCTGTCGATTCTCAGGTCGCTCAAACACGACAAGCATCTGAATCTTTGGAGCTCTTCAGTGCTTATGAACGCTACTGAAGGGTGATCGATAAGAACAACTCCTTTCACGATCTCGTGGCTCGGGGAGTACTTTTTCTGCGGGTGGAGATTCGTCGGGAAAAAAGACGTGAACTGAGGAGAGACACGACTCAAAGGCAGATATCCTTTCAGATACATATAGACCATGTCCGGATGCACAAGGAGGCTGGGCTTGGCGTTTCTCAGTAGGTAACAGTACAAGTTCTGAAGCTGAGCAACCGTTAGAGAGGAAGATCCAATGTGCATCGATGTGTAAGGAGGCAAACGTTTGGCTAATCTTTGAGAAGCGGAGATTCTTGGTTCATCGGAATACACATCAGGACCCAAATAGTTGCTCATAATGAAATTAACCAAGAAATACTGATCGCTAGATAAACCATCGCTACAAAGACTCATCTTTCCAACTTTCCCCGTTTTGATTCTATCTCAATGGAACCTGCATCACATATGGAAGTATAAGGACATGCCAAAAACGTATTTGCAGAATGATAAATTTGAGTCTCAAATAATGTTTCCACCTTTTTGGGTCTAAGATTTAGTATTGTCATCCATCACAGAAGTTGAATCTGAAAAGTGATAATGTTGAAATTTCTGAGAAAGCTAGCTTGATGATTAGTACCGGTGCTTCACTTTACAAAAATTATCCAAATCCTCCTACCCAGAAAATATCATAATCTCAGTCATGAAACCAGAATCCCACCACCTCGCTGGTTAGTTCAAAGTCAAAACAATGCAAAGGGAATTACGCTTAAAGAAGACACTTTTCGTACTCTAATGCAAGAATCGATCCCGATTCTAAAATGTCAACCTTTGAAAGTCCACCGATTTAACAAAATCAAGCAGCAATGCAACTGTACTATCACTACACATTGGTGGCGAAAGCGAGAAGAAACTCGAAACACACACACATCAGAGACAAATTGGTCAATAATGGGATTTGTGTTTACCTTTGTTTTTGTCTTGGGAGGAAGGAGCACAAGAGATTTTTCTGGCTCTGCAAGAGGAGGAGCCGAGAAATTTTGGTAGGGGCAAAATGCAAAGAGGATGGGCTCCTTTGCTCGTTACACGTGGAAACCATGTGGGACCCGAAAATGATGCATCACTTGTCACCTGGGTTGCCAGTTGCCACGCGCCGTTATTGTTATCAAACATGTTTAGGCTTTTCAGAAGTCCAAGGCCCAAATATTTTATTTGTCTTATTATTAAATTAATTTTTTTTTCTGATGATTGACGTATTAAACAAATTTTTTAAATAGACACTTTTATTTTCAAGAAAACAATTTATTTAATTACCTTATATTATTACTTTAGCTAATTACGCGGAGTATATATTTAAAAATACTAAATAATAGATGAAAGACTGCACATTGGATACTTTCAAAATCTTGTCTGTACTGGATACTGATTACTGACGATTGGTTGAACAAAAATTTGGAATCTTTCCATCTCGATAACAGTAATAAAAGAAAGATCCTAACGAGGAAAATGGAGTTAAAAACAGATGAATTTCTGCAGAAGATGGAGTCTGACAGAAACAATAAGAAAGATCCTGGAAAACAATTTATCCGTCTAGAAACTGTACATACCATGGAAGAGAGAAGAACCCTGGAACTAAGCTAAAATATATGCACAGACAAGAAGCTAAGCGAACTCAATAGACATTACATTTTTTACTTACAATGCACAGGACAATAAAAAAAGCTACCTAACAATCATCTTACTAACAACACTCCTATCCCTTAAGGAAGTGTGTCGTAAGAAGACTACCAAAAGAATCAGATTTTGATTCCACCATTGATCTATATGCATCGGTATGTATTCATCTATAATATATCTGTACTTTCTTTGTACACCAAACTTCTTCCTAACGGTTTACCGCGAGAAAACCCTTGTCTCCGGGTGAAACCATTCATATAGTTCGAGCCAGCAAGCTTTTCGTGAATGTGAATATACACATGATGAGAGAGTTAGATAACAGAAGCACAAACCCTGAAACTTCAATTGTCCAAAAATCCGCCTTTCCCGAGAGCAACCCTCTTTTTACTTCTTCAGTGAGCAAGACTACTTATGACCTGTACCAGCGTTTAGGTGGTGAGATAGAAAACATTTGCAAGTAATAAAACTTAGGAAAGAGCATTTAAAGAAACACGCTTTACCTCTAGAATGCAAAAATTAAAAAAAATGTGCAAAGCTTAAACAGCAAGCCTGCTACTAACTCAGAGTAGCATATTTCCGCTGTCCTTTAACTTCTTTCCCTTTTTCTGCAGTCTTCAAGGCTTACTAACTGAAACCCAGCGAATGACATCGAAATGGTGTAAATGCGTATCATCTCCAGGCCAATTTAAACCCTTAAGGATAAACAACAAATACTTACGTTTATCGAGTTTTCACCCTGTTGTCTGATCAGAACCGCTACTCTGTATATAATGAGGAGCCTGGACAATGATATGGGGCTGCGCTGGGGCAGGACCTGCTATAGCAGGCATAGGTGTAGTGGGGGTGGGCGCACCGAGCTGCAGAAGATGACTTCCTGGAACCGAGTAACCCTGTACCGCTGCATAACCGTGACCACCGGGAATATTCTGATTAAACTGCCCATATTGATAGCCCGGTGAGTTAACTGCCCCAGGTACTCCATAAACCTGAAGGTACTGTTGTTGTCCTGTGTAAGGACCATATAAGCCCTACAACATCAGGAAGAGAAGACATGAGTTATACAACCCAAGTCATAAACTTTATTAGATGCATAAACTTGAATCATTTCAGAAGCCTACCTGAGACTGTGAGTACATGTACTCAGGTGCGTATGGTGTAACCCTGAGAAAACACCAAGAAGAACAAGTAAAATTAGTGACAGAAGAGTATAGTTTTGGCTAGACGCTCTTAAGAGAACATAACGAAGAAAAGTAGTAATCATACAACAATGGCTAAAATACATTACACTACGAATAGAAGATGCTAAACTAGCAGAAATGAGCCTAAAAGTCTATTCCAAAATGTTCATTCTAAAATTTAGAACATTTTGGCCTTTTCAAAGTCCATAAACATTTTCATGACCTTGCCTGTCCAAAAAAAAAAAAACTGAGCTCGGCCACATATCCTCTGCGATTATTTTTGTATTATCTCCCTGCAAGATTACCAATCACAACATGTCACATCACAGCGCTACTACACTAAAGAACCCTAAGTGGCAGAAGATAACTAACAACCCCTATCTCGTTAGAATCTCTAAGTGATCGTCCATGCTGCGATTGGTAAATGCCACTTGATCAAAGTGACTGAACAAAACAAATGTTCCACCTTTGTGGGAATGGACTAACAAGTAGACATTACAACCTATTAGCTGTTCACAGCATGTCTGTTGCAATAGCAACGCGACTTGTGAACTTCAAATTGCAAAACTCACCCGTAAGGGTACATCAGTCCTTGCTGGTAGCTATAAGCAGGTGGTTGCTGAAACGGATGGCTTCCAAAAAGAGAACCGCGAGGACCCTGCACACTTCCAACATATGGAGAAGCAGGTCTTATCCGTCCTAACCAAACAAAAAAAAAACAATGCATTAGATACAGGTTTACACAGGGTAATGATGCGAGAAAATAACATAGAAGAGAGTACTGAAGCAAGACTGACCAGGAACACTGGGGATCACTGCATATTGAACTGGAAGCCGAGGTCTCCCAAGAGAAGCGAGATTACAATTCGCACGCCTGCCATCTATAACAGGTGTTGGGTCGACACAGGCTCTCCTAGCAGCCTCTGGATCTCGGAATGTCACCTGAATACTCCGTACAAATCATTAACATATAGCACTGAGTCATTCCACGATCATGAAAATAAATCTAACAGAAAAAAGACTCTTGTGATTAGAATACACAAGTAGCAACGAAAAGACGATCAGGGCGGTTTTCAGCAAAACCAACATTGACGAATTCAACATTGGATCGAGTAAAAGTAGGATACTCACAAAGCCGTAACCTTTGGATCGACCAGTGTTCTTATCGGTGATAACGACGGCCTCAAGGATTTCACCAAAATGTTCGAAATGCCGACGAAGAGTCTCGCTTTGAGTCTCCCACGCAAGGCCACCCACAAAGACCTTAGTATAAGTTGTATCCCCAAAAGGGGAATTGGGGTAATGAAACCCAGAGCCCGGAATCGAATGGTACGCCATGATTAGAGCAAAAAGACGGAAAACTTGTATGGACAAGGACCAATTCTAGGTGAGACTAAAACTTGACCCAGTAAACCCTAGATATAGTTTGAATGACTAAACTTAGTGAAGGAAGAGTAAAGATGGAAAAATAAAGAACAAATCGAATTGAAAGCGGAGATTCTAGGGTTTACTCGGGTCTGCGAATAGGAGAAGAGAGAGAGAGATGAAAAGAAAAAGCGAGATCGGCCCCAACGAAACCTAATAAAGGATCATACTAACAAGTAATGATCATGACAGAGAAACAAAAGAAAAGAAAAAAAAGAGCGAAAATTTCCCGGGAAAAAAAAAAAACAGAAAATAAAATAAAGTTGGGGGAAACTTTGAAAAATGGGGCCAGGAAGAAGAGAGAGTCGGTGCCGGTAGGTACAAGGATGGGTCTTGGGTTTCTGAATTGGCCGATTGCGTCGAACGGTGAAAATTAAGAGATGAAGAGAGACGATTCGCAGACGAATTTGAATGAATCGTGTGGGAAAATGGAAATGAAACAAGAGGGGAGAATCAGTGCGATTTAAGGGAAGTAGATAGAAAGGTTTCGTTCAGGAAATCAACATCGATGATGATGAAGAAGTTGGTGATGACGACGACGATGATGCGTGATTATGATTCACGAATTGTTCGAGAGAGAGAGAGAGAGAGCGTTTGTTCTTCTTCGCTCTCATAAGGATGGGTCCCGCTCGAATATCTAATTAACGCTGTAATTATCGAATTATAAGTATGTGTTTCTCTCGTGAATTTATCGGTTAAAGCAAAATTGTGGATATGTGTAAAGTACTAAAGTGTGATGTGTCCGATTTCATCCTTTTATCACCGTCCTGAGTTGGTACTGGATTACAGCTGAGAAATGTAACGTATGTTTCAAAGTTTTATAATCTGTTTTCTTCTAATTACTCCTATTCCCAAAAAGGTAATACGATTTTGTACTTTCGAAACTGTTTTATCTTGGGGAATGTTGGGATAGAAATCCGAATGGATAAGCCTGATGAGACCATCGACCTACTAACTATATACTGTATACGAAAAAATCATTTCCCCTTTAAAGTTGAGAGAATGACTTTCCTCGGCACTAATTATGTGTCTTTTTCGCATCTAATTACATTATTTATTGTAAAATGCATAGACAAACAATTATTTTATTATTATTTCAAACTGGTAAACAAACAAAAATAACTAGATTTGTACTTTTGCCTATCATATGCCGGAAAAATAAATACTTCTCTAAGTTCTCTTCATGAAGTCAAAAATACCCCAAATGAGCTTAAGATTTATGGATCTCATGTGTAAACGTAGGTCCACAAGCCCTTGTAGGAAAATACTATACAATTGTTGAATGGACTGGCCTATTTTTCTTTTTCTCTATTCAAACGCAATGATTAGGGGTGCCTAATTTTGTTTATATGAATGATCCATAAAAAGATTATCAAGAAGTAAGCATCCTATTTATGGGCATTTGCTGAGAGGAAAATCCAAGTTACTACTCTTCACTGCTTGTATTTACCATTCTCAGCACTGTTGCTATTTGCTAACACATGGCATCCTATGCTAATCTCTAATATGCCACATAAAATCTAAGACATGCCCTGATTTAAATTAAACGTTATCTTAATAGTTTAGCATTAGATTTTAAAATCCTTTGATGTTGTTTGGCATCTAGTCGTCGTAAGGGTCTCACGGAGACATATACACTGGTTTATAGACAGTGTTTTCTTGTAATACATAGTTGTGTCCAGTTTGTAGAACCCAAATTCGTGAAATTACTCCAAAATCATCCAAAGAGAGTAATTTCCAAGAAACAGAAATATCTGAAATACATTACTCATTATCCAATCTGATACAATTGACATTAGAAGGCCAAATCCACACCGAACAAGATGAACAAACATCAAAGTAGCTAACAGAGTAGAGATGCATGAAAAACAAAAAACAAAAACCTGTGCGTGTAAACCATATGCAATATGCTTCCTCCTGATTGCAACTTGGCATGGGGACATGGGGACTTTTAACGGTCACGAGCTCCATCTTTGATCAGAAGATAAGATGGTAGAAACCGTGGAAGAATCAAAGCGACCACGAGACACAAAACTACTAAAACCACCACTGGCCAGCATGAGTATGCGATGCCTAAGAGGTGTTCTTCACAAACTGTCACCATGAGAGAGTTTCAGAACCACTTCACTTAGCAGCAACAACAACAAACAAGTGCTATGTTGCAAAGGAAGAAGATTGGTCATAGTAGTAAGTTAAACATAAAGAAAGCTTGCCTATGTTGTAAATGATGAATGACCGTTGTTTGAAATTTGGTATAGCCACGATTCCTTCAGGTTCCACCGTCACCAAAACATACAATCCATCATCCTAAAATCAGAATTAACAAACAAGAAAATGAATCAAGGACTTGATCTTGTGCTTCTTTTCTAAGTATGTAGTAGGAACTGATTGAAGATTTATGACAATACCTTGTTATTCACTTCTTCAAGACTTTCGGTTTTGAAGATCAATTTCTCAGTGTTTAGTAACCTCCTCATCTGGTTCAGCTTCAAACCCATTACACCGTTCCTCAATAATTGCAGCGAAAATTGAGCCGGAATCTGTAAACAAAATGAACAAAAGATCTGATTTATTCAACAAACACAAACAAAAAAACTTGGAAACAAAAGCAATAAACAAGAGAAAACAATTGACATACAGAAGCTGGGTACGATATCTTGACTTCATACCAAGAATTTGATTTAAGCCCGTCTAATCTGTAAACTCGAGATCCAGATTGCAATGACATTGTCTCCTTCCATAGTTCCTTCCTAGCATATAAAGTTTTTCCATCAAACCTAAGTTATATCACCTGATAACATCATTCACTATTTTACCAATTAAGAAAATTGGAAATTTTGGAAAATGCGAGTTTCTTAAGAACACTCACAGTCTCTCGTGGCCGTAACAAGGAACAGCAAATGTAAAGACGATAAGACATAAGAACAAGCACGATTCTCTATCGCGTAACTCGAGCATCCTAGGAGTCCTGAAAAAAATTCAACAGATAATTAAAAATCGAATGTTGTGGTCAAAGTATTGCTTCGTGTTCTCAAGCAATCTCTGAAATTTGTTTTCTCAGCAACGGAACTCGAAAAAGTGAGGATTAATCTACCAGAAGATGGAACATAAGCGGAATCGAATCAACTTACCCAAGATCAGCCTATCGCCGGTGTGCCTAGGAAGAAACACGATTCCGGCGATTTCGGAGGCTGATTCTAGACGACGATTCTTAGATTAACTTTTTTTTACAGAATTGGGCCTTCTATAGTTAATGGGTTGACATCTTAATCGAGGCCACTTGAAGGCCTGTTTATTATAAACTTTAGAAGAACTGTGCAAGTAACAACAACATATCCTGACCGTCCATGTCACTGAGATGAGCATCACGTCACAGTCCCTACACGTGGTCAGATCTCCACGTTGATGTCTTACGTGGACGATTTATATAAGAAGGTTTTTGTCCTCTCTTGTGTGGGTCCTCGTTATGGGCCCAAGGCCTTCGACACTAACTCAGAAAGTCCAAAACGGTCAGGTAGACATGTGGGTTCCATCATCAAACCAAATTGGCAATTTGCTCATGTTCCTTCCTCTCAAGTGAAATAGTTAATTCTGTGATCAATCACCTTTAATTTTCACTATACAAGTTACATGTAACCAACAGTTTTTTCTTCTGTATTTTCAAAGAAATAAAGTATATTTTATCACTTTACTATTAGTTCAATCGATATTATTCAAAACAGTCCGTAGTTCACACTTCACAAGTATAACATACTAGTATAAACTATATAGACTTGCTCAAATTCAAAACGAATAGAGAAAAACAATGAAAAAGACATTAAATATTGAAAAGACGTTCGGTTTTGTATTATTTTCCGGCTTTATAATTAAACAAATTGGTGGATGGGGTAGTGGGATATCACAAGTCGCCAAAGATGTGAGAACGGATTGGGCATTATCGAAAAAGTTGACCCGTAATTTCTGATTAATCACAACTGCTTTCAAATTATTTTTTTATAAGATCTAGTGGAGACCACTAATGTTGTTGATTTTTACTAGCTCCTCTTTGAGTTGTGAGCAGCATTACGTTAGTAACAAAACTATACTGGCATAAGTATAAAATTGGGATACCAAGTTCTCCAAAGTGTTAGGAGCAATAAAATACAGATTTCATCATATCAATTATCTATGGAGGATAAAATGTCAAGTCAAACTCGTAAGAGTTAAAATAATTATTTTTTTGTTAAAAAATGTTAAGCCATTCTTTAATATTTTTTTTTTGTCAATGTTGTAAATGGAAGTAGGTAACAACTAGCTACTAAGACGCACTTATTCTTATTCCCATGTATCTTAATATCTTATCAATATACCCATGATTATGGGCTCATAGCTAACTATATAACACATCTTATACCATCTTATACTGTTCGGTTTTGCCTAGTTGTATAGAACGGAGTGATTATTTTAGTTCAGTTAAGTGTTACTTCAGATTATTTTTTGTTTTCGCCAATCATATTCATTTAGAGAAGAAAATTATAGTTGAAAATATAGAAAATAAGAGTAAACAAAAGTACTTTAAGTCCTCTATTAATCTCTTGAAGAAAACAAATTCCTCTACAAATAATTTTGTTTTTCTCTTGTTTTTCTACTAATTCCACTTATTGCTCTAGGATTTCTTACCACTAATACCCTCCCACTTAACGAAGCAAACAAGCGGGACATGTTAGATTCCGTGCGACAAACGAATAAAGTGTGATTTGATTGACAATTTGATACAAAGAGCTTGATTAGACTTGTTGATTGGTCTTCTTATCTAAGCATTTTATTCATCCATCATCAGTAAAAAACGAATACTTTTAAAGCACAATACTAGATTTATATTGCTGGCAATAGATCAAACAGTCCATTTTAACGAATTTTGGAAGAGAATACAAGACCATGAGTTGAAGACTCGTAATAGCGCTTCAGAGCATCTCCAACCTAGCCCCATATTTCACCTTTATTGTCATTTTGGAGT